>RJWK010018518.1:0-33244 GCA_004363435.1 Platanista minor
CCCTTGGTGCCTGAACCCTGGTTACCTGGTATATGTCTGGTATTGGGCTGGGCAGTTAACATGTTGCATAATTTTTTTTTTTTTTGTGGTACACGGGCCTCTCACTGTCGTGGCCTCTCCCGTTGTGGAGCACAGGCTCCGGATGTGCAGGCTCAGCAACCATGGCTCACGGGCCCAGCTGCTCTGCGGCATGGGGGATCTTCCCGGACCGGGACACGAACCCGCGTCCCCTGCATCGGCAGGCGGACTCTCAACCACTGCGCCACCAGGGAAGCCCCATGTTGCATAATTTAATCTTGGCATCAACCTTAGGACGTGGATTTTCAGGTCCCCGTGTTGCAGCTTGTGGAAACAGAGACTCAGGAGGGGTGCTGGGCTCTTGACATGTATTTTATCATTTGATCCTCACAACAGATCTATGATGTAGGTAATACCTGAATTTTCGGATGAGGAGCCTGGGGCTGGGCAGTGGGTAGTTTCCTGGCTCACGTTGTACTGCTGAAGGGAAAGAGCCAAGGTTCAGACTGAGATCTGTCTAGTCTCCAGGTCTCTGCTCTTAACCCGCTGTGCATTGCACTTCTTACCCAAGATCCCACAACTGCTGCTTGGTCACGTCTCCTCCGATGCTGAACACTGAGCGCTTCCTGAGACTTACTCTCGCAAGCATGAGTAATGGGCAGGAGCTTGACATTGTGACCCAGGATCATACATCCATTTGGGGTGGCCCTCCTGCTGCCCTGCGCCTACCCAGGCAGGCTGTGGGTGGTGGGTGTGCTTTACTCTGGAGCTGTGGGTTGGGAGTTCAGTGTCGAATTCGCTTCCTGCAATAACGCGTCGTGTCACTTGACTTAGTGACTTAGTTTGATCTGTTAGCACGCCCAGAACCTTTTGGCCTCACTCAATCACACTAAATATTGGTTAAAGCAAAGCAAAACACAAACCCAGTCCGGAACAACCCCCTCTAAAAAGAAAAAAAGAAATACAAGCCTGGGATTCTACTAGGTAGCCTTCTGGAAATGTTTTCAGCATCCATTGCCATGTTTGACAGTCTTTAGAAGTGTTCAGGAGCCATTATAATTTTATAATAGCCACAATTTATTAAGCTTTCCTCTGGAGCCTAGTACTGTGCTAAGTTCTTCACAGACTTCTCATTCTTAAGACAGCTTTGCAAGAGTTTCTGCACTTCACAGGACAGAATAGATGCACAGAGAAGATCAGTAAATGCTCCAGTTTCACAGCTGGTTTATGGTAGAGCTAAGTTTCAACCCAGATCTGTTCAACTCCTCGGTGTCACACCACTGCTTTAGGCTCTATAGCTTGTTAAAGAAAAGTAGACATGGAATGAAAATCTGTAAATTTGTAGTTAAAAATATATATATATATTTTTATATATGTATATATATATACGTATACACACATACATTTTCTGCATTGAAGACAAGAATATGAATACCGCAAATATTCTTCATCAGATATTCAATTTCTGCTCGTGCCCTTTCCCCTAGAAAGGTTATAGTAGGAAGGGAGAGGGACTTGTGCCACACCCAGCACGCATTGTTACCCAGGGTGAGTTAATTTCTGTTTATTTCTGTATCAGCAGTGGGTGCTCCCTGAGGGCCTAACCCTGTTTGACTCTTGTAGGACAAACTGCTGTGTCAGTCCCTCTCCTACTCTTCACTCCGTGGCTTTTCATTCCCTGGGAAGTTCCCCTTTTGCCTTGCAGCCACCCGTTCTTGTCACGACTGTGTGGGATGCTTGGAAAACAGGGACTCATTTGGGGTCATTCCCTCTTACAGCCACTCAGCTGAGCCTGTTCTTTGCGTGGAGACACTGGTTTTGAGCCTGTCGTGTTACTGTTTTGAGGACAGGACATGGTCTTACTGATTTGTAAACCTCCAAAGCCTGGGAGCCAGTAGGATGAACACTTGGAATGAATACATGAACACAGTGAGGGGCCTTGAAAAATTTAGGCACAGGTGACCCTGGCTCTGTGGGGAACGTCGAGGTTAAGGACACTGTGGGAGAAGTGTTGTCTGTAGCAGCGACCAGACGATGGGGAGGGGGTTTAAGACTTGTAAGAGGCCAAGGCACAAAATGTAATCTTGGCATTTTGGAGGCGGAAGGAGCCTTAGAGATCACGGAGATCAACCACTGCATTTTCCAGACCACTGAGATTTCTCATCAGCCCTAAGTGTGCAGCCACTGCCCACTTCAGGACACAGAACCAGACAAATCCCTTTAAATTAGTGCTTTTATTGATTTCAGCACTTACTGATCATGGCATTGTGTTTTAAGTAATTGATTTTGTTTTGTGTTTGAGCCCTGAGGTGGTTTTGGCAGGAAGGAAAAACAACTCTAAAAGGTCTAGAAACTAATCACATAGCACACTGCCTTCAGGTGGGAGAGAACTGCCCTGGGCTGGACCTTGTGACAGCCCTGCTCAGCAGCTCTGCCCTGCCTTTCCCCCACTTAACACATTGCCCTGTGGCCCCTTTTGCTCTATTCGAGATGACTTGTACCTTCGCTGACTCTTACAACTTGCTCTCCACCAGGACCTAAATTATCTGTTCCCGTCTTTTCCCCGGCACGGTCCTTTAACAGCTGAGAAGTTTCCCAACATCTTGCATTTGTGGAGCAGTTTACAGTTTACAAAGAATTTCGGTGTCTTTTTTCTCACTTTGAGAGGTATTGATAAATTAACGATAGCTCAGAAAAATTAACTTGCTTGAAATCTCACAGAGGGTAAGTGTTGATTCCTGGTGAGCTGACTCTTGTCCTGTGGCTTTTTCTACAGCAAAGACCATCTTTTTTCTGTTAAAAGTCTCCCTGAGGAAGAGTCGCTCTGTGTTTGTTCAGCTTGTCTCGCATTCCTTGGACCTGAGGACTCATTTCCCACTCTCCTTGGGTGCTCCCGACTGCTGCACGGCCCGGGGGGGGAGGGGGCGGTGAGGTGCCCAGTAGTGCTTGGGTGCCCCCTCCCCCCACCCCAGGGGGTTTGATTGTCAGGCCATCCCCCCCCCCCACCCCCAGTTCGGGCGCAAGCACTTAGCAGAGCCCAGCAACAGCTGGCCTGGGCTGGGGAGTGGGGGGATTGCCAGGGAGGTCTGTGACGTGACGTGTCGGAACCACAAGCTGGCCAGAGTGGCCGCAGGACATCAGCACTGGTGTGGCAGGGAAGCGGTGATCGCTGTCCTCGGTTTGCAGCTGCGGTAACCCAGCCTCAGAGCTGTCGCGCAGTCAGAAGGTGATGGAACCGGGGCCACTGCTGCCCAGCACGTACATTGTCCATCACACCCCCTTGTAGGCTTCTAATAGCAGGAACGAAGAAGTTCCACAAAACTGTGCACGGCCAGCCAGAGTCCGCGCAGATAGTGCACAAAGTTGGCCAGGCGGCTGTGGGCACTCCAGCCACGGGGGGTGACGTCCTTGGAGGAGTGCTCGCTCTTTATTTACCTGACACGCATCTTCGGTTGCTGCTGCCGGCTACTGTGTGGAGCGCTTCCTTTAGGCAGGGTGCTTTCATCGTAGCCTTTAATGTTTGTAAGGCACTTGCTGTGTGTTAGATGCCATTGACTGCATCCACTCAAACCCCACAGCCACCATTTACAGTAGGTACTCTTCCTTACCTCCTTTCTAACTGTGCTATTCGGGGAAAGTTACTTAGCTTCTCTGTGCCTTAGGCACCTGCTCCCAGCGTCACCGGAGTATTTATACTGTCCTACTGCGTGAGGCTGTTGTGAGGGTGAGGAGTGAGCGGCTGTGAGTGAAGCATCACGAGCACCTTAGGTAGTCTTATCCCCCAGTGCCTCAGTACGTGTTGTAGGGTAAGCTACTCTGCCCCTCTGAGCCTGTTTCTTCATCTGTAAAATGTGCACAACAGGTATTGAAAAGATTTTGTGAGGCTGGAACGAGATAATGGCTCTTAGGCACCTTATGGTCTACATCAGTACATGGTAAATACGCGATACAAATGGCAGCTGTAAACACCATTCCCATGGGGAACTGGTTGTCACTCTTATGTGTAGAGTAGATTATAGGATCAAGGGGTCCTGTTAGCAAGGCTGGCCCCTGACCACTCTCTGTTCAAACTTTAGAAAAGAGAATGTTTTGGTGAAAGGGAGAGATTTCAGGTTGGTGGAGGAGAAAAGTTCAAAGATTATTATAAAAACCAAAGGAAATGCAAGAAAACAGGTATGATGGAAGCTCCTTGAGAAGTTGTGGGTAAGGTTCTGCCAGCCTGTAGTACTTTAATTTTCGTGTGATGGAAGGAAACCTCCCCACCACCATTTCCATACCCACCCAGCTTTCATTTCCTGAGAGGATATGTCTGTCTTAGTTCAGGCTGCTAAAACAAAATAGACATGGTGCCTTATAAACAACAGAAATTTCTTTCTCACAGTTATGGAGAGGCTAGAAGTCTAAGATCACTTGCCATCATGGTCGGGTTCTGGTGAGAACCCTCTTTTGGGTTGCAGACAGCTGTCTTTCCTCTGTGTCCTCATGTGGCGGACGGGGTGAGGGCTCTCTCTCGGTCTCTTTCATAAGGGCACTAATCCCATTCAGGAGGGCTCCACCTCCTAAAGGCTCCACCTCCTAATACTGTCTCATTGGGAGGTTAGGGTTTCATCATATGAATTTTGAGGGCATGTAAATATTCAGTCCATAGCAATAACATTTTTTTTTTCTGTTAATTATCATGGACATGTTAGGACTTGATTATTTGGGAAGGACCAGCATGCTTAATTAGTATTCAGAACTTATCATTTTTAACAGGGGTTCTCTTTGGAGTGTATTCATTTTTATTACCCTGTGGAGACTTATTTCTGAAAAAGCAATATGTTCTGTTGGTTATCAGTGAGGAATCAGAGGCAAGTGGTTGGTGGTACAGGAGATGAACCCACTTGCTGTTAAACATGGGACTTATATCAAGGTTGATATTCCTGTAATCTATTTGAAGCATGCACCATTCATTTGGAGTTAAGATGATAGTTGTAATAAGTAGATGCTAAATCAAACAACTTTAAAAAGTCATTTAACTTGGAAAACATGAACACCTTTTAAAATTTTTTCGAATCATTCCATCCTTTTACTGCCCTGTGCCATTACTTTCTTGGTTTGACCGGCCGAGCCTTCCCTTATTTGCGTTTACAGGTTCTGGAGTGAGGTTGCCTGGGTCTGACTGTTGAGCTGTTTCTCATTGCCCCTATTGTAGAGGTTCTCAGAGTATGGTCTTGGGGACTCTGGGGTTCCCAAGACTCTTGCAGGGGCTCTCTGAGGTCAAAACTATTTTCGTAAAAATACCAGGGCACTAGTTGCCATATTCACTCTTACTCTCTCATACGTATCCAGAGTTGTTTTCCAGCGGCTACATGATGTGCGATGGTCTCATCTTCTGACAGCTAGTTAAATGTGTGTTCTTGAGTTGGAAAGTTTCTCAGTTTTAATTTCTCTTGCAGCCAATATCAATAGATATAACCCACTTTAAAATGGTAACAAACCTCTTTGGGATGTTCTGATTTTGTAAGAATGTAAAGAGGTCCTGAGAACCACTGCTCAGTTGGGCGGAATCCTCCACAGCAGGCCACCTCTTGGGTCACTGGCCAGCCAGTGGAGGAGCCTCAGAGGGAGGCGTGTGCCCCCCGGTGTGAGGGGCCCACCCTGGGTGAAGAGCGTCGGGGTCTTTTCTTCCAGCAAGGGGACACCGGATGTGTCCTGTACAGACCGCCAAGCCTGTGCCCGTTTCCTTTATGCCAGGGACCTTATAGTTCTGTAAATGCAGTGGTCTCATCTTGTCTCTTCTGAGGCGCGGCATCCTTTTTGTTATACAGGTAATTTCAGTGAACACATAAAGAATTTGAGAACAAAAGGACAAGGGTGTAGCGGAGTTGGGTCCTTTCTGGCAGCTGTTTTGCAAGGGTGGTTTTCAGAATGGAAATAAATTAGGAATTGTGGAGTTAGTGCTTTTCTTCAGAAATTCAGTGCCACATCCATGAGATGAAACATTGGGCATTGCAGTTTTTCTGGTGATTTTCATCACAGAACTTCAGAATTCTTGTGAAGAATTCTGTGTGACTCTCTCCTGGTCTGCGTGGTGGAATTTTAGTGGCACCAACTGCTCTTTCAGAGCCTCTTCCCGTTTTTCCTCCTTCCTGTCAGTGGTTTGCTGTGAGACCATCTCTCCACTTCCTTTCTCCTGGCCTGAAATTCTCCTTCCTTTGACAGGTATTAGAGTCGTAGACCACAGAGGAGGGCAGCATTGAGTGTCAGCCTCCGTCTGATAAGAAGAAAAGATGCGTCAGGATCTGTCTCTAAAAAGTTCCCAAGCCCATGCCCAAGGCAAATGTCAAGGCACCCGGACCCAGCACTCTCCATTTTTTGTTACTGATTTACAGGCTTGTCTTTGTCTAGGCTAGAACTAGACTGAAAATCTACATAATGACTATGTCTTGCTGGTTTTTTGTTTGTACTGGGTACTCAGTGCCTGTTTAAAGAGCGTGTGTGACCCATTAAATATTCATTGAATTACTGTATCAGTCATTCCTCGTTGGCCTCTTTCTCCACGTGGGAGTCAGCCTGAGATTTAGGTGAGCCTCCTCCGAGTGTTACATTCATTCAGTAGCAGGGGCCTCAGAGAAACAGACTGCTGGTAGCAGGACTGCACGTCTCCTCTCCCGCCCCAAGCAGTTCTTCTCTGACCCCAGTCTTGCATACTTCGGTCAGCCAAACAAGGGCCGTGCAGGTGCTGAGCTCAGCTTTCTTGGAGAGGGCTGTCTAGTGATGTATGTTGTTCATCTGACGTGCCCCTTGGAAATCTCACCATCTTATGCTGAGAAATCATCACTATATTCCTCCCAGCCACATTTAGAACTCCTCTCAGGGAGAATACTAGGATATATCTAGTTAGTTGACAAGTGCATTTTAGTGCTTCATTTACATTTGTGCCCTGAGCACTTGTCTGGCTGGCATACCCTTGTTTGGGGTGAGTTCCAAGCGCTCAGAGCAGGGGGTGCCTGTACACGTGGCAGTGTGTGTTCTCCCTTCTGCTCGCCTGAGTTCCTCACAGCGGGGACTCCCAGTGTGTCTGCCCCCAGCCCAGCACCCGTCACGTGAACGAACGAATCTCAACACAGGTCTATAGAAGGAACGGGTGTGCATATATATGTTGCTTGAGAGCATGGGGTCACATCCAGGCTTTTCTTATTAGCACATTAGTGCTAGGAAGTTGATCTGATTAGTGGCACCTGGGGGGACCTGGACTCTGAAGAGAAGAGATAGGGCATAAGGAGGTCTGTGTTGTTTCTCATTTCTGGATGATTCAGGAGGGAGTGGGTCCTAGAGCCTCTGCACAAAGGGCTTGGGCTATAGTAGCTTGAAGGAGAAGAAGGGTATTTTTGCATTTCTGTAGTTCTCCCGCATTCATGGGGTGTCAGCTGGGGTCTCTTTCTCTCTATATCTCCCTTGTTTCTTTTCTGGTCCTGGTTGCATTGTGTGTAGTTGTTGTCATTGTTGAGCGATGACCTGTGCAGGCAGATAGCTTTAGTGTGAGTGGTAGAGTTGGAACTTAACTCCCTTCTCTTGACCCTCAACTTGGTTCTCCCTCGGTTACCCCTGGACTGAAAGGCGGGAGGGAGAGCAGACAGCAATGGCGCCCCCTTACCGCCCAGTGCAAGGGATGCCTGTTGGAGAGGGGCAATGCTTTGACCGATGAACCAGTTCCCTGGCTGGTCTGGTAACTAACTTACTTTTGCTGCTATATGTTTAGTTGCTGGTGGCTTCTATGTGGGTGATTTTTCCGGAAGAATATAACTAACTGGTTTTGTTTGCTTTTAAGAGCCAGTGATTTCTTATGAGAAACATTGTGGACTTTTCCTGTTCTGGTGCCAAATCGTGGACTTTGATAAACAGACAAGCTGTGTATTTTGTGTTTGCGTTGGCTGTTAAAAAAAAGATTTTATCTTTGATAACGTTTTTCAAGCCACCCAGTGGGCTTTTTTCAAGCCCCTTACAGTAAGAGGGAGGTTCCCTATAATAGCCCATTTATTGCATTATTCATTTTGGTTGAGTGCTATTTAATTGTTCATGTTTCATTGAAGGCTGGTTTGGCCAACATAAGTAAGCAGCCTGACTGGGGAGAGAGCCTTTTGTCCCTGTTGCTGGGCCAGAATTATCAGTGCTCTGAAACGTGCGAGCTCAGCGCCGGCTCTGAGTCACTTGTCAGCTTGGGTTTTGCTGAAGTCCTCCAGCTGTTTGCTTATGGTGAGATGGGAGACGTTTGCCTCTAACTGGAACTGTTTGATGGAGAAATGGTTCCTCTTAGATGTTCTTGGGTGATTTCATTTGGGTTTTAACACTGTTCCAGCTGTTCTCCTGGGTCTGATGTCTGGTTTGGGTGCAGAGTAAATTTGCCCTTTCTGCCTCTCTAGCATTTTTTACTGAGGATGCAAACAGATACTTTTTTTTTTTTTGGTTTGGTAACTAATCGAAATGAGGACTGTCCAAGAGTGCTGTTTCCCCTTGGTTGCCTTTTCCACATTCCTCCCAAATCTGCAAAAGAGTTTGTAGCTTTCCTGCACCCTTCTGTCGCATCACATGATGAGTGTGGACACCATTCACCTCGCCTCCCTCTATTATTTAGTACAGAGGAGGCGTTCCTTTAGTTTATTGCCTCGTCTTTATACAGCTTGCTTTGAATGTGTTTCCTAGACTTAGACCAGTGTTTCTCAAACTTTGATGTGCATACAGATTACCTGGGGAGTTTGTTAAAGTGCTGATTCTGATTTAGTCGGTGTTGGGGAAAGCCCAATATTCTGCATTTCTAACAAGCTCTCAAGTGAAGCTGCCGTTGGTGGTCCAGAGGCCACCTACACTGTGAGTAGGAAGGATGAAAACCATTGATCTGCAGCGTCATGCACACATATGCACACATGTGAAAACTCACATACACGGAAGCACACACACGCACGCGCACACGCCTTTATTTAACCTTGCCTCCTTGGCCACTACTGTGATTAAGTGTGAGGCAAGAATCATTTCCTTGGATTGACTGATCGTTCATTCTTTCAGTAAACATTTATCTTGGGTCATACGAGTGGGAGGCCTGATGGTTTTGAAAGGGCTGTTGCCGAGGCTTCTTTTTGCAGTGTTTTAATCCCAGGTGCCCGTCCCTGGTGGGCAGTGATCCAACAGCGTTTGGAGTCAAGTAGTCTACAAGGCATTGTAGCTTGCCTGCATCCTGGGCCTCCGTTCCGGTATCTCACGTGGAAATCTTGTATCCTAGCAATCAGACTTCAGCATTATTAAGGTGCCTGCAGTTTGCATATTTTTTAAGATCCTGAAAATTTATTGCAAATCATTGGACTGACTCAGCTGTGTTGTAAAAGAAGTAATGGTTTCCATAACAGTTTTACTAATCTCTTGTTTGGCTTACACTCGCGGAGTGCTCATTTCTGATGTGCTCACAGGGCTTTCCCAGGAGCTGCATTTCCTGGATGACCTCTGATGTCTCTCTGTGACCGAAGAGCCCCAGGAGCCACCGGTAGGGTGGGGACACAGCCTCAGCGGCAGGGCTCCGGTAGCCTTTTTCACCATGAGAGGCAAAGTCAGGCCCAGAATCTGACCCCCAACTCTTTCCATCTCTTTTTCCACTTAGGTGGCTGTATACTCTCCAGACACTGTTGATTCCTGGCTTTGGATGACAGTCTTTCCATATCCCAATATGCACGAATAGGGTGATTCTTGTGGTTCACTCTGTCAGTTCAGAGCAGAAGTAAGTGTGACCAACCAGGGTTTGGATATGATGGACGTGGGTTTGGATCCTGGCTGTATCACTTATTATTTGTCAGTTTACTATACCTCTCTCTGCCTCAGTTTCTTTGAGCCTTAGTTTCTCCATCTGTTAAATAGGACTCATATACTGACCTCGCTGAGTGATAGTAGGGATGAAATGAATTAATCTATTTAAATGCCTGGTGGAAGGTCTGCTCCATGATAGGTGTCCATTTAATGGTCATTCTGGTGGTGAAAATGATCAGGGCCATCAAATGGAAAGGAAGGGGATCCAGCCTGAGATAATGCCCACGGTAGAGAGGACGGAATGTGCGGGAAGCGTACTTTAGTTTTCCCTGAAGGGAGGAGAGAATAAATCAGCCATCTTTAGGCTTCTTGTGTCAGTGACAGAGCAGTGCGATCAGACGATTTGGGGAATGAGAATGAGCACAGAAAGGTGAAGGAAAGGAAAGAAGCTTAATGTGCTGAGAGGTCTGAGGTGTGAAGATCTGGTATATATTTGAATCAACTAAAGGGAAGGTTTATTTATGATAAAAGTACTTTGTTAATGGGGTGACTGTGCTTCATCCCATTGCTATTTTATATTAGTAAATGGAGAGCTGTTGCTATGTGAGAGGATGCCCAGTTTTTCCAAAGTCTGAAAAGGGATCTGTGTTGATGTTGTAGTATAAAAAGTACTCTGTGATAGCGTACAGGGCTGCCAAAAGAGTGAAAGGAGCAGAAAGGTGCCACACACAAAATAGAAAAAGGTCTTTCACTCATTTTGTGTTTTGTTTCCTCCGAGTTGTTAAATAAAAGTTTATTTTGGTCATGTTCTACAACTAGAAGTAAATTTTAAGCCATCAGAGTGGTTTTGAGGAACTGTGGAATGACATCAAGATAACTAACTGTCTTTGCTTTATGGCATGAAGTTCTGTTCAAATTTGGTTACGCATCTTCTAGTTTAAAAGTGAGAAACAGACCATATATATGTTGTCTCCTGAAGTCTAGCTGGGTTTGAGTGGAGAGAGAGCAGGTAGAGCTCTTGGGAGACTGAGGCTTATAGAAGACTTCAGTAGTAAATGAATGAAGAGCTGCAGTTTTGTGATAGCATTTCATCACGTGCTTTTCTTTTTCCGTTACCCAAGAAGCGTACTTGATACACCCGATTTTTGTTACCTTGAAATGCATGCAGGTGTAACTCCATACATGTGGGCCTCGGTAGCTCTGCTTGGTTTCTGGGACAATGTTCACTCTCCTTTGGCCGCCAGACCTAGAGTCTTGTGCCTCTCTGCCTTCCTTCCCTGCTGCCTGAAGGCGCGGGAGCAACTGGAGAGCATCCTGCTCTTTCGAGTCTCCTGGCCTCCTCCCCCACTTTCTTCCCCCTGGACCAGATGAGCACCTACTCATCTTTCTGGACTGAGCTCAGATGTCACCACTGGAAAAGCCCTTTCCCAGCTGTTGTTCCCTGTCTTTGTGCACACCTGGCCCAGCACCTGTGGGGCTTCTTGGGACTTTGCTGGTGGTGGTGGATGCCTTCTGTAGTCTCAGCTTCTGTGGGACAGCACTGTGCTCGCCACGTAATGGGTCCTCCAGAAATAGTGCTGAATGAGTAAATACATCTAATGGTCTGTGATGGAGCTTCATTTTATCAGTATGATCCACGAAAATATTAAACTTTTGATATTGTGACCATTGCATATAAACCTTTCTGCTTCAGGTTGGGAAATGCCCTGTCATAACTTTTTTATTACTTTTTTTATTATAACCATGCCTGTTTATTGTAGAAATAGAGGAGAAAATAAAAGTCGCCTATAATTCCATCACCTGAAGGTGATCAAAGTTAGTATTTGGGGTTATAATTCTTTGGAAAATACCCTTTTAAGTAATCCAACTGGTTTGGATGGGGGAGAGCATTTAGGAAGTGAGAGGTAGAAAGATAGTCTACAGCAGATGTATCATCGTAATTTCCGCTTGAGGTTTGAGAGCATGACTGGTTTGGCCTCCAAACAAACGTTCATTGTGAAAAGGTTGAATGGTTTTGTGCTAGAATCTTTGTGAATGTTGTTATTTCTAGTTCTTTCTGTAATGTGAAGACCTTTTCCTTAGACCACTCATCACTTTATTTTCCCATTTTAAAAGACATTTCTCTCTAGCCACTATAAATTCGTTAGATTTCTTTATATAAAAAACATTTTGTAAAGTATTTTTTATAAAAATGAAATGAAAATTGTGCCTTCATGTAACGGACAGCCACTGGCATGTTCTGGGCTTCTCCTTCCTGGTGGGGAAATGAATAAAGATCACCCTTTGACTTGAAAGAAGAGATAAGGGAGAAGTAGAATGTAAATTAGGGTGAGATTTACTAGAGAGAGGGAGCCTTTTTATTCTATTCTCAGCTATTTAGGAGAAAGAAAAACATCTTTTTAACATGAAGAAGAAAAGTCCTTCTGCATTCTGGAATACTCTCAAAAGCATTACTATTGATGTTAAATTCCATTTGGGTCTGGAATTATAAAATTTTTAAAGTGTTGAAGTAAAATTAGTTCTTTGTATTAATTTTTATTTGAAACAAACAATGATAACGTAAACTAAGCTACAGTTGTATAATCACAGAAACTAGTATAAAAGTGGTTATTTAACTTGAAATGGGATTGAATATTCAAAAGTACAGATGGGGTGGATGGGTTTCTGGGCCAAATGAGGTTTCCTTACTCAGCAGGGCACGAGGGAGCTAGAGTGTTTCCATTGGACCCGCTGCCAGCGGTGATGGGCGTGGAGACCTGGGATGGCCCAAGCATTCAGTGTCTTCAGTGACAGCACTGTAAAAATGAAGAGCAGAAGCAAGAAGTTCCTCCAGAAGCTCTGACAAATCAGATCGTTTCGTTCAAAGTTGAACGAAAAATTCCAGATAATGGTCCTGAAATAATATGACCCAATGAAAAATATGACCCCGAACCAAATAAACAGAGAAGCCTCAAAGAGAGGCTTTTGCTCTTGGATTTGAAATAGTAGCCATAGCAGTATTTTCTGTTCTCTGTGTCATCCTTATAATGTAAGTTACTCCATCACCCTGTCTCTGGACATAGTGGTTCTGAGCGAGCAATCCTAGACCTTGGGGCCAAAGAAATATTCAGGGACCTACTCTGTAGTTCTCTGGCTTTGGACCTCCATCTTTCTACTTGTCAGCTTTTGTGGATTCTTTTTTTTTTTTTTTTTTTTTTAATTGAAGTATAGTTGATTTACAGTATCATGTTAGTTTCAGGTGTACAGTACCAGTGATTCATTTTTTTTAAAAAAACATAAATCATATTCTTTTTTCTTCCTTTTTAACCCCCACATTTGTTTATTTATTTATTTTTGGCTGTGTTGGGTCTGCGTTTCTATGCGAGGGCTTTCTCTAGTTGTGGCAAGAGGGGGCCACTCTTCATCACGGTGCGCGGGCCTCTCACTGCCGCGGCCTCTCTTGTTGCGGAGCACAGGCTCCAGACGCGCAGGCTCAGTAATTGTGGCTCATGGGCCCAGTTGCTCCGCGGCATGTGGGATCCTCCCAGACCAGGGCTCGAACCCGTGTCCCCTGCATTGGCAGGCAGATTCTCAACCACTGCGCCACCAGGGAAGCCCGTGATTCACTTTTATATGTACACCCCTCGTCTCTTCCTTAACTAAAGCATCCCTCCCCTCTTCCTTAACATTGGAACCCACCACACTTAAATTTAAGATTAGCTGCCAATGGAATGTGTGTCCGCTAGGTTCTAGGTGCTTTATATATTCTGTGTCTCCTTTACATAAATCTGCTGGGAAGTAGTTTTACCTTCATTGTGCACCTCGGGAAAGTTAGCATTGGAAAGGCTTGCCTAGCTCAGGTCACAGCTAAAAAAATGACGGACTCAGGTTTTGAGCCCAGATTTTTCTGATGCCAAAGCCCGTTTTTGGCACACTGCACCAGGCTGCTGCTGAGAAAAAAGTGAGAATAGAAGTGAAATGAGTTTGCACCTTCAGAAGTACCCCATAGGGACAGTGAATTGGATTCAACATATTTTTCATGGCCTTATGAATAATTTTCAATTTGAGGCATTTTAATAGGCTCAAGAAGGATTGTATATAAAGGTAGGCTGAATTCTCAGATGACAAAAAATAAACCATGGATTTATTTGATAGAATCCTGTACTCTCTCCCACCCACCCCCCACCCCATACAGACATAAATAAGCAGTTAATATGGGAAAGGAAACAGTGATCCATCATAAAGCTTACCCACGGGACAAATTCCCCTTTGGCAATGTAAATCTTAGTGTTCAGGAAGGCCTCACATCAGACTAAGTTCAGTTTAATTTGATTCTGGCATTGTTTGAGCACCTGCTGTGTGCCCTTTTGGCGGTGGATGCTGAGGGGGAAGTAACAATGAATTAGACATGATTTCTGCCCAAAAGGTGTTCACAGGTGAATTGGGGACTAGGGAGAGGGTACAGAAGTAACTATAACGTGGCAGGGGTTGTGAGCAGTGCTGTGAAGATGGTTCACATCGCTCTGGGAGTGCAGGTGAAGCCACAGCTGGTTCCAACTGGGGAGATCTTAGACCGTCCTTTCTGACCTAGACCATGAAGGACAGATGAGTGGAGCATTCCAGGCAGAGGACACCCTTTGAGCAAAGGGCCAAGGTGGGACGGACGGTACAGGGTGGAATGGAGACTGACTTCCATGTGGGTAGAAGGGGGCAGCATCCCCATGGCGATGGTATCGGCTTTATTTCATGCCTGTTCAGTTTGATTTGATGAAGCAATCAATCTCTCTCTCTGCCTTTCTCTGTTAAATGCCTTTTATGTTTTATGTTTTGTTGGGGGTGTGTGTGGAAGAGATTCATTTCCAGCTGGGTCCAGCTGCAATGAAAATGTCCTGTTTGACAAATTGAGGAATTAGATTACGACCCTCTCTTCTTGAAAGCTAGGGCAGTAGCTGTAACATCACACATCCCTCACTGTGGAGGCAGGACAGGAGGGAGGTGTTGATTTAGGGCTGCTGGATGTGTTGACTTAAAAATTATTTGAAAAAATAGGGCTGTGTTGCCCCAGTTGATTAATAAATGTGGCTTCTCGCTGAGCCCTGGCGGTGTTCTCCCAGGAGAACTTAGGATGGCGCTATCAGGGGCTGCCCCAGCAGAGAAGTGCAGGATATCATAGGTGGGCAAACATTTTTTATTGAAAGAATTAGTGCATTTTTATGCCTTTCTATTTAGTTTCTATTTTAGAGCTCTTTTTTTCTTAAAATGTAAAGGACACTGAACTTTAAAATTTTGAAGACATCTGGAGTTTTTGGTACCCAATTAATATGAGCCAGTAACACGTTTGCACAGGAGATCTGGAGTTAGGAGACCAGTGTCACCGGTGGAGCTTTGAGCAGGTCACACAGCCACCCACCCAGGCCCCTTTCTACACCTGTCAGATGATAGACTGAGACCAGCTGACCTCCGAGGGCCTCTCACACAGTAGCCCCTAGGAAGTGGAATGCAGAAATCCCGAGGCCCGGATCCTAGCTCCGCACCTGGCCGTGTGGCCGTTGTGCAAGGAGGCGAGTTGAAGCTGGGGAGCTCGATGCCGTCCCACAAGGGAGGCTCCCAGCCACGTCTGCGCCGCAGCCGGGTGCCCCATTTGAGAGGAGTGGCCGAGCCCAGCACAGGGACAGAGCTGGAAGTCATTTTGTAGAAGTGACTCAGGGAACGATTGTTGTGTGGCCCAGAGAAGGGGCAGTGACGGCGGGAGTGGGGACAGTGCCAGCCTTCGGGCAGTTGGAGAGCCCACCCACCCTCGGTACTGAGTTCAGGGTGAGGGAGAGCACCACCATCAGGTCTGAATTGAAACGAGGGCCCTCAGAGCAGCAAGGGCCTCAAGGGGATGGTTTAAGCAGATGCCGTGTTCCAGCAATCAGAAGTCTGGTCAAGGAACCTATTGCCCTGAATTTCCAGCTAGTCTAGCAGGCTTTCTCTCTTCCAACTGTTAACAGTCTATACTGAACCATAACTAATTAATTGGGTTTTTACACCTTTTTGCCTTAACGCTGCCCATCGCCCTCTTGGAAATAATTTGGTGTGATGTTATGTGGTCAAGGTGGTGTTTGTGCCCAGGGCCTACCACAGATGGCGGATGCTTAGAACTTCTTTTATTCGCCAAAATTACATATATTTCTTTTCCTCCCTTAGTCCAAAATTAATACAGGGTTGTTTTTTTTTTTTTTTTTTTTTTGCCGGTACGCGGGCCTCTCAACAGCCGTGGCCTCTCCCGCTGCGGAGCACAGGCTCCGGACGCGCAGGCTCAGCGGCCATGGCTCACGGGCTCAGCCGCTCCGCGGCATGTGGGATCTTCCCGGACCGGGGCATGAACCTGTGTCCCCTGCATCGGCAGGCGGACTCTCAACCACTGCCCCACCAGGGAAGCCCCTAATACAGGTTTTTATAACAAGAATAATGTAAAGGTTAAGTCACCTGTGCTTTCACTACTCTGAACCGTCAGCCACTGTAGAATCATGATTGAGAGCATCTAGGCTTCGGTCTGACAGTCCCGGTTTTGAATCCCCGCTGTACCACCACATACCAACTGCGTGGACTTGGTCAGAGTCCTTTTGTGTCCATGTGTCGTGACCGTTTCCTCATCTATCTCAGTACCAAGTTCACACAGCTGTTGTGACAGTAGATGGGAAATGCATGGAAAATACCATGGTGGCTGGCGCATGGTTTAATTGCTTGGTAATGGTAGAAGAATTAGTAGAAGCTAATAAACCTGTGAATGTGTGTGTGTGTTGTTTTCTAAATTTTTTACGAAGCTGGGATCCTATTAAATAATCTGTTTTAAAACCTGCCATTTCCCCTTAACACTATAATGAGCATTTCTCTATGTCATTAGTCTCCCAAACCATCATTTAAAAATTTTTATTATTATTATTATTATTATTATTTTTTTTTTTTTGCGGTACGCGGGCCTCTCACTGTTGCGGCCTGTCCCATTGCGGAGCACAGGCTCTGGACGCGCGGGCTCAGCGGCCATGGCTCACGGGCCCAGCCACTCCACGGCATGTGGGATCTTCCCGGACGGCGGCGGCGGCGGAGGAACAGCCACGGTTCACCTGACGAGCCGCGTCTGAAAGGCGAAGTTCAGGTGACTTGGGAAGGAAAGAGATCTTGAAGAAATAGGCCACTGTGAATCTCTGAATGTCTCCTGTGGGATCATTTCCAAGTCCCAGGGCTCGATAATGTGCTGTGGAGAGATGCATTAAGTTCATGCTTTGCCTTTAAATGTCGGGATCATCATGGGAGAATCTGTTGCTGCACATTTGCCATCCGGCTGTCTGAATGCGTTCAAGTTTAGAACATTTATATTCGTTTAGTGTTTTCTGTACCCTTTGCTGACCCCCAGATGAACACTGTTAATTCAGCTTGCTGAGGGCAAGTAGGCTGGTCCAGCCTCTTGCAGGGGAGATGGAAGTGGTTTCAACAGGAGCTCAGCAGTGTTGGCACTGACCATCATTCAGACACGTCAGTCTGTCTGTTCGTGCTGTGCATCAAGCCTGTGTTAATTTGGGGTGGAAAATTGCTCCAGGCGTTGCAGCTTCTTTCTACTTAAATCGGGAATCCTGGTGCAGTGTTGGCTGTTTGTTAAAATAAAGGAATGGAAGTAGAGAAGTGTGGCCCTTGCAGGCAGCTGAATTCTCAGGTTTTGCAGGCAGGCCCTGAGTCCTGCCGTCATGATAGCAGGCCTGTAAAAGCAAGCTCCTTGCATATTCCATCATGCATTGGCGTACTGGGGCTTCACTCGTTCCTCGGTCCCCAGCAGGAAAGGATGTGCCCTGGGAGGTAGGCAGGGAGCCATGACATCAATGTCACATGCCACCTCCTCCTCGAGCCTTCTGATAGCCCACAGCACTCCACCTCACAGACGTGGCGGGTGGTGACAGGTACACCCTACGGAGTCAGAAAGCCCTGGGCCCCTGACCCAGCTCTGCCGGGGCACCTTACTTAGATTCTCTGTTTCCTCATTTGTAAATTGGGGTCAACGATAGTACTTTACTTAGAGGGTTGTTGTGAGGTTGAAATGAGAAAATTCCACTCAAGGTTTGTTTTGTTAATAAGTTTTCGGCATACTTAGTGCCCCATAACAGCCGTAGTTACTGTTACTAATTGTATGATTTGGAGTCACTTAAACGTCTCTGAGCCTCAGTTGTGTCACCTGCAATAGGAAGATGAAATTATCGATCTCAACAGCAGTTTTGTAAGGAGTGGGTGAGACAGTGCTGGAAAAGCATTGGTGTAGCCCCTAACTTGTCCTGGGCGCTTGGCATATCAGGATGTGGTTGTAAGTGTAGTTTATAACACTTTGATTTGCTTTATGTTCTGTAGTTATTTATGTATTGCCCCTGCCGCCCCCCACGAAACTATAAGCAGAGGCTGTGCTTTCATCTTTGCCTCAGAAATGCTCAACACAATAGCTAATCAACAAATGATCATTCAAACAAGGCATGTTTGAGCTCACGGAGCACGTAGATTAAGAACAGGTGTCTCTCACTGTGCTCGTAGGGAGAGCACAGTGTGATAAATGGCACCTGTGTCTTTCTCCGAACGAGGTGCCGTGGCCTGCTTACCCGGATCCACACGGGACCATCGTGGGCTTCCGTGGTGGTACAGTGGTTAAGAATCCGCCTGACATTGCAAGGGTACATGTTGAGTCCTGGTTTGAGCCCTGGTCCGGGAAGATCCCACATGCCGCAGAGCAGCTAAGCCCATGTGCCACAACTACTGAGCCTGTGCTCTAGAGCCCATGAGCCACAACTACAGAGCCCAAGTGCCACAGCCACTGAAGCCCGTGCTCCTAGAGCCCGTGCTCCCCAGCAAGGGAAGCAACCGCAATGAGAAGCCCGCGCACCGCAATGAAGAGTAACCCCTGCTCGCCACAACGAGAGAAAGCTCGCGTGCAGCAATGATGGCCCGAGGCAGCCAAAAAGAAATAAATTTTAAAACAAATTTATTTATTTATTTATTTTTAAAAAAAGAAAGAAAAGGGGACCATCGTGCCGCGCCGGCCTTTTCTCATTGTGTGCTGTTTGAAGTTGGCCTCAGCACTAGAAACCTGTTATTCCCTGAGCCAGCGTTTAGACATTCTGTTTACCTTCAGATACTTTGAAAGAAAAGAGTTCTCTCATATGTCAAATTCTCCTCCCAGTTAAAAAGAAACCACTAGTTGTGGCCCCAAGAGAGCTAGCCATAAGCTCTTCTGAGTTTTTGGAAAAGGAAGGGTTGAAAGCCCATGCGTTAGTCACTACATTGCTGGTTTCCCACCCTCCCTCCCCACTCCCGGTGTGTCAGGGGAATTCTGGTCCCTAGCGTGCTGAGAATGTCCAGGTTAGGAAAAGACACCCTCACCTCGGAAGGGCCTGAGAGCAGGGCTGCCAGTGACAGCAGCTGAGGCTCAGGCTCTCGGAGGTTTGTGGTCTCAGCTGTTAACCTGTGTTTTATAGGTTTTGGTCCCCTTTGCTTGGCCTTCCCAGAGCTCAGGGTTACAGAGCCGAATGTCGGGAGGCCTCTCCTACTTCTTGCTTAGATGCCCACCTTCTGCTCCTACCAGCTAAGGAAGCAAGTAGCCACTAGTCAAGGGCTTTTTGATTTTTCAAAAGGGTGCTTTAAAAACAGCGGTTAAAATGTGGGCTATGTGGGCTTCCCCGGTGGCGCAGTGGTTGGGAGTCCGCCTGCCGATGCAGGGGACGCGGGTTCGTGCCCCGGTCCGGGAAGATCCCACATGCCGCAGAGCGGCTGGGCCCGTGAGCCATGGCCGCTGAGCCTGTGCGTCCGGAGCCTGTGCTCCGCAACGGGAGAGGCCACAGCAATGAGAGGCCCGCAAACCGCAAAAAACAAAAACAAAAACAAAATGTGGGCTATGTGAATGTTTGTTACATGAGTCTTAAGCATCTGGGTAAAACAGGTGAAGTTGTAAGTTCCACTGAAATTCATAGCCCTATTCAGTTATCCATAAAATCAGAAGCTTGTATTTTAAATGATTTTATGAATTATGCTTCCTAAATTGATGTTGAATTAAATAGGATGTAATTAACTCTCCTTCAGCACATCTGCGTCACCCGGTGCATGTGCAGTCAGCTCTTGATTGTCTGCTGTCCGTGCTCCATCCAGGCCATTCCCCAGGTCAGTTCATCTCACTGTGCCTCCATTTCCTCTTCCGCAGAACGAAAGGGTCAGACTTAGATTATCTTTAAAGCCTTTTAACTTTTTTAGCTTTTTAAAAAGTCACTTTTCTGCAGTTGGAGCCAGCTCTCCAATCCCTGCCTGTATCCCAGACAGCCCGAAGTGCTCTCAGCCATTCTTCCCGACTCACTGTTCGGTGATCTCCGATGCTTACCTTCTCCTTCCATTCTGGAAAAAGAGAAGCCAGCCTGATATTTCTGGAAGCATAAAAGAAGTTAAAAGACAGCCCGAGGTGAAGTGGGGCTGAGTAATGACCACTGTAGGATTGGGAGGGCCCAGCCCAAACCGGCCAGATCTTCCTGATTAAGGGCTCCCAGCCCTTTACAGAAAGTTGGATTCTGCTGATTTGGTGATTGACCCTGAGGGCTTTGTTAGTTGGTGTCTAACAGAGCTGGCAGGAGGAGGATGGCCCCTGGAGGAATAGGGGGGCCGCGCTGTGAGGAGATCAGGGGCAGCTCTGGGAGCCCTGGGCAAGAAGGGAGAAGCTCTCCTGCATCGGCTCCTTTGTGTTTCTGGCTCTTTATCCAGGTAAGTAGGTTTCGTGCCTGGAACTTTGTTAGGCTGTGGGATTTAAAGGTGAGAGTGTTCCCTCAAGGGCCTCACAGGCTAGAGGGGAGATACCTACCATTTATCACATGTCTGCTGAGGGCCCAGGATTGTGCTGGGTGCTTTATGTACATATGTCCACGTAATTCTAATACAGTGATGAGCAGTTCACAAGCAGTGTCTGCAAAGGGCTATGGGCACATCGAGGAGGAGGGAAGCGTTCTGGCTGGAGATGGGGAGTAAAGGGCCATGGATAGAGGGAAGGAGGAGAGGTCGAACACGGTTTTTTAAATGAGGCAGGAATCTCAGCTCTGTCTCACATGGCATTGGAATGCGTTCACTTTCTTATCCAGCGGTACAGGGACTAGCAAGTAGGAATCTATGCCTCGAGAAGACATATAGTTGTCTGCAAGAGCGAGGACAATTGAGTACTGCTTTTCCCCATGTCTTTTAGGTTGATTATAGCTTTTAAAGGCTTATTTCTTGTGTTCTGGAAGGTGGAACAAGAAAAGTATGTTCGGGCTTCCCTGGTGGCGCAGTGGTTGAGAGTCCGCCTGCCGATGCAGGGGACGTGGGTTCGTGCCCCGGTCCGGGAAGATCCCACATGCCGCGGAGCGGCTGGGCCTGTGAGCCATGGCCGCTGAGCCTGCGCGCGTACCGCAAAAAAAAAAAAAAAAAAAAAAAAAAAAAAAAAAAAAAAAAGAAAGGTGCGTTCCTCTTGCTTCTCTAGACGGTATTTAAAAACACCAAGAGTTTCCACCCTTCTTTCTCAACCCACATCCTTGACTTTTGTCTAAAGGGTAATATTCACACTCCTGTTTGCTTCAGCCTTGGGAGACCCACCCTCCAGGCACATGAGCCAGAAGAACATCCTTGGTCTTACCGGGCCCTCGAGAAGGGTAGTTGGCTCCTGGTGTTTCAGGAGACATCAGCTCTCTTCCATCTCTGTGCAGTAGTCGTCTTTAATGACTTGGGGGCGCTCTCTTCTTTGCAGCAGATGCATTGATATTTTCTTTGCGTGGCCCATTCTGGTCTGAGTCTTTCTCTTCCAGTTGGATTCCTCAAATGCCCACGGTATCACAGAGTCTGGGTGGAACTGGTCCTGTGGATGTGCCCTGACACCTGTGCTGTGTTCGCCTTGAAACTTTCTCCGTCTCCCTGGCTTGGAAATGATCTTTCTCCACTTCTGTACGGCCCAGCTCTTTGCCCCTCTCTTTTTGCCTTATCACATCTTAACCTTCATTAGTTATTTATATGTGTATCCGGTCTCTCCTCCCAGGTTGTAAATCCACCTTGGCAAGGACTGTGTGTTCTGTACCTTCTTCAGAGTCCCTAACATAAGGGTTTGCCATAATAAGCAGTTGATAAGTATTTATTGAACTGACTCCAGATAGCATTATTTATTTTGAGCTGAGTCCTCATCAAGCACAAAAGGAATTGTTTTTAGAAAGGTCAGTATTTACTTTCCCCTGTCCAACCCCTTGCCCCCCAGTCTATTTTAGTTATTTAAGACAGGTATCCCCTCTGCAGCCTGAAGAATATGGCTGACTAAAGATTAGAATACAAGGTTAAAAATGAGGCAGTTTGGGATGATTCACTCTAATACTTCCATGAGAGGCAGCAGACGCCTGACTTCAGCAGATTGTTGTAACTCTATAATCTTTTGCATGTAAGACAAAGAAGGAATCCTGGTTAGTTACAGCATTTTCATTTTCATACCACAGATGGCATAAAATTCATCTGTAGAGAGACTTCTTCTTGGTGCTAAACTTGAGTAGGAATTTTTCTCTCAAGTCCTTATGTGATTTGTCACTGCACATACCGTCCTAGTGAGTCTTCCCTTATAAGTTGTTTCATTGAATTTTTGTTGTTGTTGTTCTGTGTTTCACTTGCTGCTTCTCTTGTCTTCTCCACGCCTCGTTTTTCTCAACACGAAACTGTAGAGATGAAGAACTGTGTCGGCAGTAGCATCCTCAGTACAATTTGTGACTTAACTCTCCCATCTCAGGAGGCTCTACTGCATGTTTTCAAAGCATTTGAAATATTTGATAAAAAAATCAAATCAGTAAGATTCAGATGTAGCTGCTATCTTTTGACCATCTATTATGAATGAGGCACTTGCACATACATTATTACATCTTATCATAGAAAATTATAACAGGAAGAAAATTTTGTGATTACTAAGAACCTTGCTTCTCATACTAGGGAATGCATTTTCTGGGGGTTTACGTGGCGGCCTGGGATGAGATAGCGGATGTTACAGGACACCATGGTGCACCTTCTGGGAGCATCAGTTTTACTCAAAGACTGGGTCGGGGGGTTGCCGGGGGGGGGGAAGTGCTTGAACTCAGGCCATTTAAATGAGCGACGGTCATTTTATATTTAAACCATCATGTTTAAATTAGAAGCGTATGGAAACATGGAGAAGGTATAGAGGAGAATGCAAAATATACATGAGTCTTGGTGATAAAACAGAGACCTTATTAGGATTATGTACCTAGAGTAAGTGCTTTAGGATGTGCCCTCTGACTGCTCCGAGGTATTTTGTGGAAGAGCTGGAGAGAGACTCCCACGTACGAGGTTCATCTCTCTTTTTCTTGTAGATGTGGAAACTGGAGTCCCAGAGTTTCCATCCCTATTGGCCAAGGTGGGACTTGAACTTCGATTCATTCATTGTCTTTCTGTCACGTTGCCTACTTTTTGCCCTTCAGAAGCTTTGGTGCTGGACCACGTATCTGTGTGAAAGCCCAGTTGGTCAGATGGGGCTGAACTTGAAGGTCAGTCATACGCGCAGAGGCCACGTAGTACCATTGTACAGTGAGGCTGTAGAGTGGGCTACCAGTGCCAGGACTACCTCTTTGCTCTGCGGTGCCTGAGTCTTCACTACCTTCCACTATAGGATCCATGCATTTTTGTGGGAAATTGACTACCCTTTGGAAGTTTTAATGAGCTGCTCTTTTGGACAATACGGCTGGCTTTGTATGCCAGACACGAGACTTATGCCTTGGAGTCACAGAATTTCAAAATTGAAAGGGTCCTTGAGTCTTCTAGGCCAGCGTCCTTGTGTTCTGTGTGTAAGGGATGGGACGAAAAGTTTTCCTCAAATTTCTAGTTTTCTCTCTTTGGAGTTAGTTGGCTAACCTGTTCGTTGTTTACCTGTTTTATTGTTCTGGTGCCTTTAACTGAAGATGGAGTGTAATGCTGTCTCTGAAGAAGTAAACTAGGGCAATGGTATGGATGTCTGCTGACCTGATCGGTGTCACTGGGTAGATAATTTTACTCTTTTCCATAGACAAATTCTGCCTTCAGAGTGGCCTACTAGAAACCATGAGCTGTGGATTTTCTCCACTGTTTTATCATCCGACCCCGAAAGGAAAGATACCTGTCCCTGGTAGCGTGGAAAGCTAAAACTAAGTTGGTTATCGTTCTCTTTTTAACTCCTCCTACCTCATACAGCCATGGTCTTCTCAATGTCTAAAACTAGGTGTCAGGTCTTATTTCTCTATTTCTTATGATTGCAGATCCTAGAAGCATGTGACATGTGCTCACTGATAATGCATTTTGGTAGTAAAATCACAGTGCTTGATAAGCGTGGTAAGTTTGGTTTCTGCATTAAAATATGTTGCCTTTTCTGATTATGAAAGTAATGTCTCATAAAAATATAGAAAATACAGAAATATAGAAAGATAATTGCATGCCACAATTTTGAGAATTCTGATAGTATTAACTGGACAGGAATGTGTTAACGTTTACTTTTCTCTGCATCATATGGTAATAGTTGAGATCGTTACAGCACATATAAATAATCACTGTATGGGTAGTCATTGTGCTGTGTTGTATATGCAGCCTTTTATTTCTACTCTTTTTACTTACAAGGTTTTTTTCCTCATGTCATTAACAAATTTTACCTTCCATCTTAGTGGCTACATAACATTCCATGATTTGGATATATCTACCTTATTATTCACATTCCTCTTACTGGTGTCGGTTTTTCAACTCTTTTACTATTATACTGCACACACACAGCTCTGCTTATCGTTCTGATGACTCCTCTGGGCAGGGATCTCAGTTTGCTGGGTTTAGGGCTTTTTTGACACACAGCCAAAAGCTTCCCAGACATTTTACATCAACTGATGCTCCTAGCGGTGGGGTACACATGTCTCCTATCTCCAGAGGCAAGGTAGGTTGTGACCCCCCATTCTTAGGGTGTGCAGATATTTGCCCTGTCCTGGCCTCCCTCAGGGTTCCCACACGGAGGGTGGCACACTGCTCACGAAGGGCCTGGGGGCAAAAAGCATCATCATCCTCAGAACTGGCTTCTTCCTCCCCATTTACTTGGTAGTCTCAGTCACTGATAGCGTAATGTGTCCGGGAGCGCCAGGGATTTTTCTCAACATACTTTCCTTCCTTTCTTTTTTTTTCTTTTTTTAAGGACAGAAATGGCTCTCTTAAAATTAGCAGCAGCTGGGGGCTGCTTCTGGCTGCATGATCTGACACGACGGTGACTTAAATGAGGGTGCCGCTGTCTTTCTGGCTGCACGAGCTTCCTTGGCGTCATCTTAGCAGTCTTCACCAAGGTGCTGGGCTTCTGTGCAGTTTCTTCTCCAAGTAACCACGCTAAGTTGTTACAGAGGAAGTGAAATTGTAAAACCACTTCAGAAGACTGACAGCCATACTGACTGTAGGAGTGACTGCTCGTAAGTCCTAATAAATGGTGTTCATTTTTTAAAATAATTTCCATTCAGACACAGCAGAAGCCTCAGGTTTTTATTCTCCTTTCAGGTTTTAGAGTAGCTTGGTTTATTCCCTTCCCAGTTCCTCTGAAGCCAGCCTGTGTTGCCATGGAGAGACCAGTGAATTCCAATGTCCCACTGCTCTGACCTGCTCATCTTTTTTTCTATTAACCTTTCTCCCTCCAGTTGGTTTGACTTAGTGTCTTATTTCCAAGATGGAGAAGAAAGGATTTTTTTCGAGTGTTTGGTCCTTACTTGAAGTTCGACAAACATAGGCTGAACCTCAGCTCTGTCACATACCAGTTTTTTGTTTAATTGAGGTATATTTGACATATGACATTATATTAGTCTCAGATATACAACATACTGATTTAAGACTTGTGTACATTGCACAGTGATCACCACAATAAGGCTGGTTAGCATTGTCACCTTACATAGTCACCAAAAAATTTAAAAAAAAATTTTTCCCTTGTGACCACATTGCAGTTTTAAGACCTTGGGAAAGGAGCCTGCCTTCCACTTGCCATATCTCTAAGAGGAAGTGACAGCCCCCCTCCCTGGGCTGTTGGGAGGATTAACTAGGATGGTGTGTCAAGTGCAGAGTAAACGCTGCACCTTTTCCTAACTGTCATGTCAGTGGCCCTTAGCCCAGCTCCCGTGTTGCCGTGAGGATGGCGGGGTGGTGCAGTGCGTGAGATACCTGCTCCGGTGCCTGGCACACTGCCCCTCCTCGCGTGTCCCTAACCCCTGCATCACTGAAAGTGCTCCTCCTAAGAAAAACAGCACCTGTTCCATGGATTCCGTCAGACCCTTAAGTGCTTTCCCCTTTCATCCTGTCATAAAAACTCCTTAACAGTGGGTGCTTTCTGCATACCCATTTGCAAACCATTTCCTATTCCTGATTTTAGCTCTTTCTGTAAAAGTAACTAATAACACAGCAACCATTTCTTCACCAGTCCTTCCTCGGCTGTCACCTAACCACCCCCGACCCCCCGTGCTCCCCCCGCCACTTCCCCCTTCCCACGCTCATCTCTTTGCCACTGTGACCCAGGTTGGCAGCCTTCAGTGGGAGACTGAGGGGTGAAGTATGCAGGATGGTGGGCTGAGGTTTCAGGAGTAGACATACAACTCCCTGTCTGGCTCGCTGATTTATGTATACTTTTTTTTTTTAAAGGATCAATCTTTTTTTTTTCTTTTTTTAAATGTATTTATTTATTTATTTGGCTGCATTGGGTCTTTGTTGCTGCACGCGGGGTTTTTCTAGTTGCAGCGAGCGGGGGCTACTCTTCATTGCGGTGCACAGGCCTCTGATTGCGGTAGGTTCTCGCTGCATAGCACTGGTTCTAGGCGTGCAGGCTTCAGTAGTTGTGGCACTCAGGCTCAGTAGTTGTGGCTCACGGGCTCTAGAGCACAGGCTCAGTAATTGTGGTGCACGGGCCTAGTTGCTCTGTGGCATGTGGGATCTTCCCAGACCAGAGCTCAAACCCATGTACCCTGCATTGGCCACTGCGCCACCAGGGAAGTCCAATTTATGTGTACTTTTATCCATTGATTCAGTGACCGTTTGTTGAACTTCTGCCATGTTCCAGGCACTCTTAGCACCAGTAACACAAACAGGGTGGCAGTAGAGCCCCAGGCCTCAAATGCTCCCAATGAAGTTAACTGGTTTCCAGGTAGAGTGCACTAAACTTTGAAGGTGTTAGGATAGTACCTGTGTGGGTTCTGGTGGAGGCATGAGTGATGGACTTGCCTTTCCCATTTTGGGGGAGGAGGCTATAAAAAGCATCCATGTAGGATGCACGCTCGTCCTGGTTCATAGAGTCTGTCCAAGCTGTTCTCTCCTTCCTCTGAATTACTCCACGGTGGAATCCTAGAAACTCAGGGGCAGCTCAGCCAATCAGAGATCAGCCCTTTTCCTACAGCAGTTGAAATCCTGAGGGTACGTTACGGCATTTGGGTTTATCATGGAGATGTTTTTTCCCCTGCAAGGGCCATCCCCTCTTGCCAGATTTTGGCTGAGAAGGGGGTTATCCTGACCACTTTGGCTGTATGAACAAGCATGTGATGCTATGGGGGTGAGTGAGTGAAGAATAGAACAAACCCTCACTTGCTGTTCTTTGAAAGACATTTTTTTGAGGTGTACTTTTTCTCTTTAACATAGTTGTGGTACTTTCCAAAAAGGTTATATTATAGACAAAAGGAATAAAGTCTGAAGTTGTACTGTAATGTGCCACATGGTAGTGGGGCCTGGAACATTCAGTAGGGTATCCTGTATTGATAAAAGCTTAGGAAACATTGGCCTTTAAACTGTCTGGACCCCTCTTCATAGGTTGCTGTTTTGGAGACCCTGTACCCGGCCATTTCATTGTTTGCCATTATTTGATCCCTGGCCTGTAATAGTTAGGAGTAGGTTGAGCTGCATATTACAGGAAAAAAAACAAAAACAAGAGCAGCTTAAATATGGTAACTTATTTCTCTCTCACCTCAAAGGAGTCTGGACGTAGGCTGGGAATGCCGGGTCTGTGGTGCCATCAGGGATTCCATCTTCTCCTGATTGTCCCTGCCCTCTTTAGCACGTGGTTTCCATCTTCAGGTTCATCTCCCGGCTCAAGATGTATGCTAGAGCTCCAGCTGTCCTTTCTGAGAGGTAGATGCTAAAGAAGAAAGGAAAAATTGAGGTTCCCCCCTGCCCCCAAATGAGTCATTTCTCTCTCAGAACCCACATAACACTAGAACTTACTGGCTACAGCTGGCTGCAAGAAAGACTGGGAAATGGAGTCTTTTGTTCCCAGTGGCAAAACACCTGCTGAAAACTGGGTTTCTGATACTAAGGAGAAGAGGGGAATGGGTGTTGGAGCAGGCAGTCCACATTGTCTACCCCAGAGCCACGTCGGAGGGGCAGAGGATGTAGAGCTCAGTGTGGCATCGTGGGGAGGGAGTCGGGGTTGAATGTCGCCCACGTGGGTCCTGACGTTGCTGAGAGTGATGTTGGAGTGGGGTAGGTGGCACAGTTACTGAAGTGCTGGTGTCCTGGCGCTTGGGGGCAGAAGATGGTTGGCACGGACCTCAAGAGAGAAGGCTGTGAGATGATGACGGTGTAACAGTGGCCGCAGGTGGACCTGTGGCTGGGAACACACAGTCGTAAAAGGACTAGCCTGCCTTGAGAGTAGGTCTTGAGGAAAGGAAGTGAAAAGGCAGAAGTGCCTTCTCTCCAGCCGTGGAAGAGATGAATAATTGATCCTCAGCAAAGAAGAGACCCCAAGGGCACTTGGAAGGGATTGACTAAAGATGGCGGGGAGGTGAGGCGAGGCATTAAACCAGATAAGAATGAAGAGGAGGGAATAGGCGAGGGGGGTGTATGTCTAGGGCTAGGGTGGTAGCTGTATTGCGAAGAGAAAGGGAGCTTGGCATTTGGAAGTTAGGGAGAGTGAGAATGATGGATAGGCAGAAGGGTGAGTGAGTTCCTTTGGGTCTCTGTGTTGCATTTCTTGCATTTCCGAGTGTCCCCAGAGTGCCGTGCGTGGTAACGGGCACTCCATTGAAAGTTCCAGTTGGGTGGGCCACCTGTTGGCAGGAGTCGTGTCTGTCCCCCTGAACTTGGGAGGCGGGGGCCCTACTAATGAGGGTGTTCCATTGTGGGCTTCTCATTCATGCACAGGGCAACCTGTTTCCTTGGCTCTACTTGACCTAGAGTGGCTCCTTCTCTGTAGAGAGAGGGAGAGGAGCCTCTTCCTTGTGCTCTACTCACCTTGTAGGGTTTTCCTTCCACTTGTTTGCAACTCTGTCTTCATTAGAAACATGGTCTGTGAGTAGTCCTAGTTTTGAGACTTGCCCCTGCCTTGGACCCCAGTTCCTGGCCCTTACCTCATGGGACCCAGTTTTACCTTTCGGTTTCCAGATCTCAACTCTGATCCCGGACAGAGCACAAGAATTATTTTACATGATCTCTCTTGCTCGTGTGCAAAGGGAGTAGCCGTTTTGTAGAGTGCACACATTTTTTGTTTTTGTTTCTTCTTTTTTTTAAATCCTAGCATGACTGCTCTCTGTCACTAGCATCATTAGGGCCTGCCCAACACTTTCCTGATACAACCCTCCACCTGCCCAGCTGGTGTGTAATATTAATTCTTTCCATTTATGTACTGCTTTATGGTTTACAGCGTTTCGTCACGCATTTTCTTCTGTGATCCTCATAATAAAACTGTGATGGAGCAGACATTACTTGTTGACTATCAGAAACCTAGGCTCCGAGGCCACCCAGTTATAACACTTGTGGAAGACGTGAGGTTGGAACCCAGTTGTCTGTCTCTTTTTTCAGGTGTAGAGATTCAGAGTAAGCAAATGAATTCAGCTCTTGGCCTGAACAAAATCTAGTTAGTCGATCTGCTGTGGCTGAAACAGTTGTCTGCATATCCCGACTGCATCTGAATGAGTCTTCGATTGGTGATGTTTGGTGCCATCTGTGGCTCAGCTCCTTCCTTGTGCACTAGTTAGGGCAGGTTGACCATCTAGCAACCCCATCCTGGCTGGACTGTGCAGATTTAGGTAGGTTCCGGCCTCCCAGGTGCCTCTGGGCATGCAGCTTGCTATCGTGCAGGGAGCTGGCCCAGGCGTAGGGACTGGACAGGCCTGGGTGTGTGGTCCCCAGCGTGGGTACCAGCTCTGTTATCCTGGGCACATCACTTCCTATTTCTGGGCCTCGACCTCCCTATTGTACAGTTAGGGTCAAAACATGTCGTCCTGGGACTGTCTGTTACCTCTGCAAACTTTAGTTCTCTCATCTGTGAAATGGCACAGTGTAAAGTCTGGCTACATAAGGAACCCAGCGACAGGCCTGGCAACACAGCTGGCGCCTAACACGTGTTCCACCTTCTTTATGAGAGCCTCATAAAAAATGGTATGAAGATTAAAAAATAAAGGCAAGGATGTCACAGCCTGACTGCTTTGCCCACTCAGGTGGCCTCTTTCTTTTTTTTTTTTTTAATTTTATTTATTTTTGGCTGCAATGCGTTGTTGCGTGCGGGCTTTCTCCAGTTGTGGCAAGCTGGGGCTACTCTTCGTTGCAGTGCGTGGGCTTCTCATTGCAGTGGCCTCTCTTGATGCACAGCGTGGGCTCTAGTGCACAGGCTTCAGTAGTTGTGGCTCGTGGGCTCAGTAGTTGTGGCTTGCATGCTATAGAGCACAGGCTCAGTAGTTGTGGTGCACGGACTTAGTTGCTCCGCGGCATGTGGGATCTTCCCGGACTGGGGCTCGAACCCGTGTCCCCTGCATTGGCAGGCGGATTCTTAACCACTGCGCCACCGGGGAAGTCCTCAGGTAGCCTCTTGAGTGTGGGGAGCAAACTCACCTTTTTGACCCAGAGCGAGAGAGCCTTACCCAGGACTCTTTTCTAAAAAATGGCCTTTTCTGACCTGCTCGAGGGGGCCATGGAGGGTGACTCATTCCAGCCTTTCATCGATAATGCTCGTTTACGTACAGTGCTTGTATTTTCAAATTGACTTCCTGTCACACTGAGCTGGTGGTTGGTGGGCTGCCTGCTAGCCTAGGGGTGGACTGCAAAAAAGTGTGTGCTTGCGGGGCTGTGCTGGTGTCGGGAGAGCAGAGGACACCGGTATTACGTGGCGTTAACTGCAGATGGGGTGGAGGGTGCCTCCACGTGGGAGGGCTCGTGTTCCTTTTCCCTCTGCAAATTCTAGAGCTGATAGTATTGAGCCACGAGTGTTTTAGTTTACTCAGAATGCGGACATTAACATAAAAATTCATAGGCTTTTTGAATATTCTGTGGTTGATAGTTGTAGGTGGTGAAGTTAATTTTTTTTTCTTTTCTTTAACTGAAACCTCTGGTTTTCTGTGAGGACGTTGATTATGCGATCTGGCACCTAACAAGAGTTTCCCATTTTCAAATTGCACCTGCACTGTCGGGCAGTATAACTGTAATACAAGAATACCACAAGGCTAGTCTGTAACTCCGCAGATAACCTACAGTCACTACGCATGAAGGCAGTGCTTTAAAAGGGTGTTCTTCTCTGATCCATTATTACAAAGCAGAACTGCAGTTTCTTTTCTAAGGGATGAGATTTCGAAAGAGGCTAAATTTATATGTGATCTCATTGAGATTGAGGGCCCCAAAGGTGACCTTTAAATTTTTTTATTTTAAGGTTATTTTTATTTTGTTGAAGGTGGCAGTGGATGGGTATGGAGGCTATATTTTATTTTGGGGACCCACCAAAATTACTTAAAAATGACCTGTAGGTTATAGGGTTTTTTACTCCTCGGTCATCAGCCTGGCACCTGAGTGGTTAGTACTCAGCCCTCCTCCTTTCCGCGTTCTTTAGTTTGTTAACTTATTCTCATGCCAGGTGCATCCAGTTTTAACTCAAACTTTACTGTGCGTCAGAATCACCTAGCAGGCTTGTTGGAACACCTTGCTGGCCCTCACCCCCAGAGTTTCTGAGCCTGGGGGCGGGGAGGGGCGGGGGGCGTCTGGAATAGGGCCTGATAACTTGCATTTCTAACAGCTGCACAGGTGATACTGATGCTCCAGGCACCGCAGTCTGAGGGCCACTGAAATCAGCAAAGCTTGTTGCGCCTTGAAACACTCGCTGCATAGGACTCACCAGGCCATTTAGAAGGATTGACTCTTAAAAGCCTTGAAACAGCAAACAGCTGAATGTTAAGAAAGTGAGGGTGGGAGGCTGTTATTGATGGCTTGTGAATTTCTTTGTTTTCATTCCCTTAGTAATTTTGGCAGAACTCACACATCTGCACCTATATCTATCATTTTTTCTTAAACCTTTTATTCTGGAAAATGTCAAAATACACAAAAAGGCAGAGGGGATAATGAGCTCCCCTGTATTCATCATCCAGCTTCAACAAGGATTAGCTTACGGCCACTCTTGTTTCACTGCTGCCCGCACTGGGTTCTTCCGCATTTCATTGTTAGTAGTTCAGTATGCAACTCTTAAAGATAAGGGCTCTTTTTAAAAAATCACCACAATACTGTTATCTCAACTTTAAAAATAAACAGTAGTTCCTCAGTATCATTAAAGAGTCAGTGTTTACATTTCCTCAGTGGTCTCAAATGTTGGTTTGTTTAAATCAACTTTCAAATAAGAGCCAGATGGTTATTTTGGTAGACCGTTTTGCGCTTCCCCACCCACCTTTTTCCCCTTAATTATTTATTTGTTAGAGCAACAGTTCATTTGTCCTGTAGAATTCACCACATTCTTTGCTGGGATTTCGCTGAATGCATCCCTGGGGTGTTAAATGTGTTGTACTGACCTAGCAGTTTAATCAAAAATCAAACTCGATGTTTTTTCCCTTTTTTGGTACTGCGTAGTGATGCTGTTTACTTGCATCACGAGGTGTGTAATGCCTGCTGTGTTCTTCTCATAGTCTCTTTCTCTGATGTTCAGGCTGGCCAGTTGGTTCGGGTATTGTCAGCCAGTTTTTATCTAATGTATCTTTGGGTTTACCAAGTTTCAGGAGGAACAAAATACAGGCAAGTGTGCAGTGCATCATCTGATAATTTAACATCAGGTGAGTGTTTGCTACTTTAACGCACTGCTCTTACCCCAAGGTATTAGCTTTACTGCCTGTGCTGTTTTGTTTAGTCGGCGAAGGCTTTATTCTTAACTTTAGATTCACAGTAGTATTCCAGCCCTGTGATAGCTGCTTTCTTTGAGTGAAATAAACTTTCTTGGAGTTTATTTCAGGTACAGTGGTCCAGAACCACCAACTGTTTATTGCCGTGATACATGTGCCTAAAATAGTGCTTTTGGGGGGCAGCGGGATGTAGTGGAAATCAGGAAGCTACAGATTGAGTTACTGGCTAATGATACACACACGCGCGCACACACACACACGCACAGTTTAGGCAACGTTCAGCTGTGTGGCTGTCTAAGACCAACCAATTTAATATCTTTATTTTCTGAATAAAGGTAGAAACAGACCTATTCAGTCTA
>RJWK010018519.1:0-33233 GCA_004363435.1 Platanista minor
CACCTCTTCAACACAAGAGTAAGTAACAAAACCAAAGCCCCTGGAACGTTTTGTTTGGGGGTCTCTCATCACCACACAATCTGTAAGTGTGCCCCATTTCTCAAAATGTTCTCTTAAGCTATCATCTGTAGTTTCAAAGCTCAGACCACCAATAAACAGTTTTCTCAACTGTTCTGGTTCCTTTGGATCATGGCCCTCCTCCCCCCGGAGGCGGCGGCGACGGCCGGAGTCGGGCTGGGGGCGACCGGGCGGCGGTTTTACCTCCATTTTGAGCCGTAGTATTTTTTTTTTTTTATTTGCATTATGCGGGCCTCTCACTGTTGTGGCCTCTCCCGTTGAGGAGCACAGGCTCCGGACGCGCAGGCTTAGCGGTCGTGGCTCAGGGGCCTAGCCGCTCCGCGCCATGTGGGATCTTCCCGGACCGGGGCACGAACCCGTGTCCCCTGCATCGGCAGGCGGAGTCTCAACCACTGCGCCACCTGGGAAGCCCCGTTGTAGTCTTTTGTTTGCCACTTTGGGCATTTGCATGCTGTTAAACTTAAATCAGAGTTAACTTTCAGGATAAGACTGCTCTTATTCCCCTGCCTGCTTGTCATCCATTATTATATTCTACACCTCTCCTCCAGCATAATTACTTTCTTAGTCTAATATTTTCTTTGGAGAATCTTCTTCATGATCGACAATTTCAGTTTATGGGTTATGCTGTAGCTCAGAATTACAAGGCATTTAGCTAGAAATGCCTAAAGAGTAAACTCGAGCCCTCACATAAAACAAAGATAATGGTGTCATTTTCAGGGATAGCGCCATCTGAAACTAGCCTGCTGGGATTATTTGGCCAGTGGGTACAGGTAGGAAAGCAACGTGCCCAGGAAGCTTTAAAGGCCTTAGATGTTTGGAAAAAGCAGATTAACACAAGTACCACTGACACAAATTCTATAGCCTTGGACAAATCGTTGTAGTTGTTTTGTTTGTTTGTTTTTTATTGGAGTATAATTGCTTTACAATGTTGTGTTAGTTTCTGCTGTACAATGAAGTGAATCAGCTATATGTATACATATATCCCTTCCCTCTTGGACCTCCCACCCCCCCATCTAGATCATCATCTAGATCATCACAGAGCACCGAGCTGAGCTCCCTGTGCTATACAGCAGGTTCCCACTAGCTATCTATTTTACACATGGTAGTGTATTCATGTTAAACCTAATGTCCCAATTCATCCCACCCTCCCCTTTCCTCCCTGTGCCCACATGTCCGTTCTCTACATCTGCATTTCTATTCCTGCCCTACAAATATGTTCATCTGTATCATTTTTCTAGATTCCACATATATGCGTTAATATACGATATTTTTCTCTTTCTGACTTACTTCACCCTGTATGACAGACTCTAGGTCCATCCATATCGTTACAAATGACCCAGTATCATTTCCTTTTTTGGCTGAGTAATATTCCATTATATATATATACCACATCTTTATCCATTCATCTGTCGATGGACATTTAAGTTGCTTCCATGGCTATTGTAAATAGTGCTGCAATGAAATTGGGGTGCTGCAATGAAATTGGTCTTTTTGAATTATGGTTTTCTCAGGGTATATGCCCAGTAGTGGGATTGCTGGGTCATATGGTAGTTCTATATTTAGTTTTTTAAGGAAACTCCATACTAAAAATTAGATTGCATTTATGTCTTAAAATAGGTCAGCTCCTTAGGATAATGTTCAAGTTTTGTATATACTCTACCAAAGAAACAATCTTTTAAGTATCTTTTGTCTTACTTTTGTCTTACTTCTGTATCATTCTGATAAAGCATCATCCAGTGGACCCTGCCCCAGCTGATCCAACTTCTGACTTCAGTCAGCAAGCTTTTTTTTGCTTTTTATTAAATATTTATTTATTTATTTGGCTGCGTTGGGTTTTCGTTGCGGCATGTGGGATCTTTCATTGCTGTGCAAGTCTTCATTGTGGCGCACGGGCTTCTCTCTAGCTGTGGAGCGTGGGTTTTCTCTTCTCTAGTTGTGGCGCGGGTTCCAGAGCTCATGGGCTCTGTAGTTTGTGGCACACAGGCTCTCTAGTTGAGGCATGCGAGATCAGTAGCTGTGACACGTGGGCTTAGTTGCCCCGCAGCACGTGAGATCTTAGTTCCCTGACCAGGGATTGAACCCTCTGCATTGGGAGTCGGATTCTTTACCACTGGACCACCAGGGAAGTCCTAGTCAGCAAGCTTTTGAATATTTATTTGTACCACTCTATTTTTCTTATTCCCAGCATGAACCCATCTGTTACTATCTTGCTGTCTCTAGCTCTTTGTCCTTCTTTTTCAACATTCATAATTGTCCTATTTTCTATCTGCTAAATTGTGTTCCACTATTATAGGAAATCTCACTATAAGATAGACCTAGCAATACATTTTTCAAGATTAACTTTTAGTACAAATATTTCACAACTCTTAGCTCCCTACTCCAACTTACTCAGTTTTTATGATTGTTATTTTTTATTACATACTTACTAACTTACTCATTTTGCGTCTAGTGACTGTTCTTTTTTAATGTGTACTATCAGGGTTAGTCCATAAACCTACAATTCCCCAAATAGTATTTGCTACAGTAAGGAATACCAATTAATACAACAGACTAGAGAGTACCAACGTAGACAATTATATGTACGCAAAACTCTGTATGTACGTTTAAAGAGGTTAAGGAAGGGTTGTTTAAGATAGGGTATTATAGAAACAGGATAGCATTTCAGTAATTTAAGGTGAATCCCTGCTTTATCATGTTTCAAAGTCAATCTATATGGAATAAAAATATAAACATTGAATCAAATTATAATAAAAATTGACAAAGATTAAATCATTTATTCAATATATAGAAGGAGGATAACATCTTCATTTTTGAAGAAATTAAAAAATTGTAAATGGATGATTGATAGCTTCAAGAATATACTTATATAAAATTTCTATACCATTAAAAAACCCCAAAGGGGCTGATATATACAATATTTTAAAAAATTCATGTTTATAAATAAGACTTTCAAACTTGGAAGGATAAACGAAAAAGAGGATATCAGTGCATTTCACTAGACTGTAAGCTCTTAGAGGACAGGGACATTTCCTTGTACTTCACACATAATAGGTGTGTAATAAATATTGAATAAATAAATGATGATAAATAAATGAAAAGCCAACTTCTAAAAGCTTATTACTGCAAGAATAAGTATGTGAAATAAACAACTCTGGACAACTAAAATATGCCAGCTAAAATAGTTTAAAAAATTATACAGTATCAGCAGTGTTGTAGTAGAATTGGTACATATTCCTTGTAGTGGCTCTAGAAATTGGTTATCTTTTGGAGGTAATATGATAATTTGTAATAAGGGTGCATCATCCCCCATGCAGAAATTTATCCTAATGAAGTAACCAAGGTTAGATATTTCATCAGATTTGTATCACTGGTGGTGTTTATGTCAGCAAGACAAGGATTACAGATCTACATTTCAATTTTAAGGGTCACCTGAGTTGAAGAAACTTGTAAAAGAGTTCTGTAATTTTTTTGATTATCTGCAGGGTTCTACTTGCAGAAGCATTTCCTTTAGTGATAGAAGGCCGGCAGAGGCCTTGTATCAGTGAGGAAAAGCTAGATTATGTTGTGGTAAAAAACAACCTTCAGATCTCAGTAGCTTAAAACAATAAAGGTTTTGCTCATGCCCGTCTTGGATGGGTTGGAGGCTCTACTCCACAGCTTTGTCACGCTTGGTCCAGGGCCTGGGCTAGGAGAGCAGGCACTGGCTGGAGTACTGGCAACTGTCATGGAAGAAGGGAAAGAGGACGTGGTGAAGCATGCATTGCATCCTAAAGCAACTGATTACATTTCATAGTCAGAGCAGCAAGCTCCGTGGAATGGGGAATTGGAATCCTACCACATTCCTGGAAGGAAAGAGAAAACCAGACATTTGTGAACAGCCATCCTGATATCACAATCTCTTAGAGTAGAATTGTGGCCAAGGTAGTTTTAGTTTTCCACCTGCCTCTCTAATCAACTAATCTCTAGTTCTGATGAATTTGATGGTAACTATTCTGGAAGGAAGCAAGGCCTCCTTCAGATATTTTAACAGAAACTTTGATGTCAATATATATCAGATGCAGAAGGCAATGAGTCATTATGGCTTTCCATCCACAGCAGCAAAATCAGATGTACTGTCAAGCATCACAAATATACTTTCTGCACACAGGGTCCATAAGAACTGTTTGGAAAATACAGTATCACTTTAAAGATATCAGTGTCTTTACCAGTTTCCTAAAAGATGAAAGCAAAACAGAAGTTCATTGTTGAGGGTGTCGACATGTAAATAATAGATGAAAACCAGGAAATGGCTGCACTGAGTGATAGCAATAATTTTCTCCAACTACCTGTGTAATGAAAATGGTGAAACTTCTGGCTCTCCACGGCCTGCTTCAAAATGGCAGATGGCATGCCTGATGGGGAGGGGAAGTCTTTCATCTCCAGGGCTATTGCTTCAGTTTCCTTCCTTTGCTCCAAGCCTTAATGTTGGGTAACCATTTCTATGACATGTAACTATATCAAGGGTCCTCTGATCATTCTTCTCAATGTAAAAAGCTTCCTTGTAGGATGTTTTAAGATAAAGACTTTATATTAAATCAACTCCATGTTTTAGTAAAGTGCCGACTTTTTAGAGTTGAGCCTCATGTTCACAAAGAATACATACTGGTGGTGTAAATTTGTGAGTGTCAGGTAAGATTCCCTTTCAGCTTTTCTGATTTTGTGCATCCAGTGGGAAGAAGTATATCATATAAAAGCACTGTCACTTTCATGTCCCATTATATTTGGTGATAAATCTAAAAACAAATGCTATGTGAGACTCACTATATTTCATTTCTTTGTCAATTTCTGACTGAAGCTTGGCCTGGTGGTAAGCAAAGTGAATCTGTATAATGATCATGATGTCACTGTATGTTTTCCTTAATTTATCTCCCTAGGAAACTATTCTTGGCCGAATAACATGGTGGTGATGATGGAAACTATACTTTAAGTGGCCACTCCACTTAAGGAGCATTCCATATCCCTTACACAACCATATTCTTTGGTCACAATCAAAGCCTTGATAAAATAATTTGAAATAAAAATATGTTTTCTACAAAGACAAAATCAAAGCAGCAGAAAAGAAATCCAAGAAACAAAGACATATATATCTGTGCCTGACTTACTGAGCCCTCCAAAGTTGATGTAATTAAAGTGCATTGTTTACCAAAACAAAATCCTCTTTAGATAATTTTGTGGTTATTTGAATAACTAATAAACTGTAAGCTTTTGGTATTAAATCCTTTTTTTAAAATAAAGATGTTATTGAGATATTTCTTTTTTTGGTAGACTTTCAGCCTTCAAGGACTCTCCATTAATGTATGCCATATTACAGACAAAGCCATTAAAGCTTTAGTTGAAAAGCATGGGAACAGGTAAGTAACGATAAATTTCTCATTTACATGTACCTTGACATTTATATATCACCTCTGTATTAGCTTACAGAGTACATTCTGTTGTTGTATTTGTATTTAGTCATTTGGTGTTTTCATCAAGCATTCACTGAGGTAGGCATTATCCATATTTGTCAGTTGAGTAAACTGAGGCCCAGAGACATTAAGTGACCAGCTAAGTGACACAAAGTATGTTATAGGAGCTAGACCTGCCAGTCTCAAGCATAGTGTTCTTTGTGTTATAGCACAACTCAAGGAAACATCTTGAAAACATTTTCCCTCTCTCCTCTTGTTCAGAACTTCAAAGCTAATCACAAAAAACTAGAGACTTTCCCATCGTGATTTGATTTCCACTGTCTTGGGCTGAAAGAGTTGATGCCATGCTTTTCCCCCTGGTTCTGGAAAGATCGTCAAATAGCTGTATTTTCAGTAATTGTCATTCTCCCACATTTTGGGGAAGAAATTCCACCCACTACAGTAAGATGACCAGTAGCAGATGGCACCTGCAGGAAGGTACTCCAGACTTACAGGATTCCTAAGGGTCTGATGAGGTTTGACTTCTGTAGCCTGAAGTCTCATCAAGAGAGAGCGTATGGAATCCTCAAATAAGGTGGCATCAAAGATCCATGTCTGGTCTCTCAGGGCAGCTGCTGCTGCTCCTACACCTATAGAAACCATCTAGAAAGAAGCTTCATGAACAGCAGTGTGAGCTTCTTCCATATTTGTGAGGTGAAATGATTCGGTGGGTGGCAGATTTTTATTCCTCTAATTTAAGTCTGCTTCTTATCTGAGTCAGCTTCTCCTTTGTTCCAGAGGAGTCTGGTGAGTTTTACCCAGTGTGAAAACCAAGGTGTAGGCTCTGTGCATAAACAACCCCTGGACAAACAGAATTTTTCTCTTGGTCACTCCCTCTGGAGAAAGGCTACTGCCTTCTCTTCAACTTTTCGTTTTTTTTTTAAATAAAATTTCCCAACGCCATCAGCCTGGGAAAGTCTAATTGAATAGTACATTGGATGTGATGATGTGTTAAAAATATGGTGTATGATGACACCAACGTGAACTGGAAGTCTGATGTATTCTCAAGAATCTGTTTGAAACATCCTCACTTTGATCAACTCACTTCCTTATTATTTTATAAATCATGAAGCATAAAAATCAGTTTATATTATGTTTTTGGAAAGAGTAACTGAGAGACTCTAGATATTTGCTTGATCCTGTGGTTATTTTGATGCCTTAGACATTCTACTTTATAAGCAGAAAAAATATTCTACTAAACTGATGTAAGTAATTGGCCAACTTGTTATGAGGAGGAAGTATTGGATACATTATAATTTGTTTACAGATTACCTGTCCTTTTACCTATTGATATACTACTCATTTTCCCCCTCAAATTCTTACTTCTCTTTGAAGCCTTCTTTGAGTAGTAGGGGGGAAAATGTGGGACTCATATAGACCTGTTTATTAGTTATGTGAATTTGGGAAAGTTATATATTTTCTGAGCCCAAGTTATTTATAAAGTGTGGGTCATAATGATTATCGTGGAGAGCTGTTGTGAAAATTTAAGAAGATAATGTATATAAGACCCTTAGTGACTAGTATTTAGTATGTGCTCAATAAATGCTACTTTAATTATTTTATTCCAGCCTACATTGATTGTCCCCCTCTCTGAATGCCTGTGGCACATACTGTTCCCTAATATTTCTATAACAATAACCTTGTCTCCTTAACCAGCTTTTTTTTTTTTACATCTTTATTGGAGTATAAGTGCTTTACAATGGTGTTAGCTTCTGCTTTATAACAAAGTGAATCAATTATACATATACATATGTTCCCATATCTCCTCCCTCTTGCGTCTCCCTCCCTCCCACCCTCCCTATCCCACCCATCCAGGTGATCACAAAGCACTGAGCTGATCTCCCTGTGCTATGCGGCCTTAACCAGCTTTTAAAGAAAGAATACTTTCTACACCTTCAGGATCTGGCACAATGCAGGAGATAATTTGGGGAAACACCATGAATCTTCCCAACGTCAACAGCCTGTGAATTGTGTAATAACTTATTTGGTAGAAAAACACACCAAGGAGTGTGGGCCCTATGATAAAGAAAGGCTGGAGCTGGCCAATAAAAACCTCATCAAATCCAATTCTGATTGGCAAAGTATACAAGTAAATTAAGGGGGCCAACATTTCTTACATAAGTTGACAACAGGTTGTGGTTTCTTTGCATTATCTCAAGTCTTTTGAATCTTAGCCCTTGAACAATTTTGACATAAGTCAACATTAAATGGAAAGATAAAACGAGAAATGAAGTCTTAGCAGGGAATTCCAAAATGGTGCCACAGTTTCAAATCTCACCTTCATTCACTTTGGGATATTAATACCAATGCTGTGATTCAGAAAAGTTCCAGTGTATTTTTTCTTGTTTCTTTTTAAAAAGTATTACTATCTGGGGCTTCCCTGGTGGCGCAGTGATTGAGGGTCTGCCTGCCGATGCAGGGACACGGGTTCGTGCCCCGGTCCGGGAAGATCCCACATGCCGCGGAGCGGCTGGGCCCGTGAGCCATGGCCACTGGGTCTGCGCGTCCGGAGCCTGTGCTCCGCAACGGGAGAGGCCACAACAGTGAGAGGCCCACGTACCGCAAAAAAAAAAAAAAAAAAAAAAAAAAGTATTACTATCTGGTATATTTGCTTCTAATTGTTTCTAATGCATAGGTTAATTTTTTGAATAGTTGTACCTTTTTTTCTCTTTAAAATTTTAGCAAATATTTTCCTACATTATTAAAAACTTGCCGTTAGCATCATAAGCTTTGAACAGTTAGGATGTTTCTAATATTTTGAAGCAAATGCTGCCTCAATGATACATTTTTACACGGAGATTTCCATCTCCCCTTTAATGACTATTTAGGCTAGATTCTCCAAAGTGGGATTTCTGGGTCTAACTACATGAAAAAAAAACACTTTAAATCTTGATTTACATTTCCAAATGTTCTTAAGGATTGGACTAGTGTGTACTTCTTCAACAGCGGAAGGGAATGCCTCTTCATCATACCCTTGCCAGTCACTTTTTTTTTTTTGCGGTACGCGGACCTCTCACTGTTGTGGCCTCTCCCGTTGCGGAGCACAGGCTCCGGATGCGCAGGCTCAGCGGCCATGGCTCACAGGCCCAGCCGCTCCGCGGCATGTGGGATCTTCCCGGACCGGGGCACGAACCCGTGTCCCCTGCATCAGCAGGCGGACCCTCAACCACTGCGCCACCAGGGAAGCCCTAGTCACTGTTCTTTGAGGTGAGGTGGGGAGTTGAGGCACAGGGACAAAGTGAACTTCACTTATTTGACAGGGAAAAGAAGAAGTTTTTTCTTTTGCAAGATGGCTTTATTATTCTTGTCTTTGGTTATTTGGTTTTATCTTTAAATATGTTTTCCATTTGCATTTCTTCAACTGTAGATTTTCTGTTCAAGTCCTGTTGAAGGCATAGTGGTTTTTGTAACAGAGAAATTTCATTCATTATCTTTAAGAGAGCACAGTTCTTTTCTGTCTAGATCTCAGATTATTATATCCCTATTTTATTTTACTTGTTATCTATTTGTTGAAAATTGACTCTTAAATCCATAAGGATTTTTAAATACCATGCTTATTTTAAAAAAATAAGGATTTAAAAAAAATTTAGGACATACAGAATTAAAGAAAATTAAAATTGCCCTTAATTTTACTACCCAGTGATGAGCACTGTGTACATCTTATATATTTCCTTTCAGTCTTTATTCTATGTGTGGAAAAAAGTTTTTTAAAACAAAACCATAATCACAAGGATAGTTTTGTGGCATTTATTTTCATTAAGTACACAGAATATTCTCAATCCATTAAATATCTTTTGAAAACATCATTAAAAAAATTATTTATTTATTTTTGGCTGTGTTGGGTCCTTGTTGCTGTGTGCGGGCTTTTCTCTAGTTGTGGAGAGTGGGGGCTACTCTTTGTTGTGGTGCACGGGCTTCTCATTGAAGTGGCTTCTCCTGTTGCAGAGCACGGGCTCTAGGCGCGTGGGCTTTAGTAGTTGTTGCTCGCGGGCTCTAGAGCGCAGGCTCAGTAGATGTGGCATACAGGCTTAGTTGCTCCGGGGCATGTGGGATCTTCCTAGACCAGGGCTCGAACCCGTGTCCCCTGCATCGGCAGGCACATTCTCAACCACTACACCACCAGGGAAGCTCTCATTTTTTTTTTTAAGGTAAGTCTTCCTTGTTGATACTTTCTTTTTTTAAACAATTTTATTGAATTATAGTTGATTTACAACGTTGTGTTAACTTCTGTATAAATTCTGTATAGCGAAGTGACTCAGTAATACATATATATACATATATATATATATACATTCTTGTTCATATTCTTTTCCGTTATGGTTTATCACAAGATATTGAATATAGTTCCCTGTGCTATACAGTAGGGCCTTGTTGTTTATCCATCATGTATATACTAATTTGCGTCTGCTAATCCCAAACTCCCAATCCTTTTCTCCCCACCCGCCTTGGCACACAAGTCTGTTCTCTATGTCTGTGTGTCTGTTTCTGTTTCGTAGGTATGTTCATTTGTGTTGTATTTTAGAATTCACATATAAGTGGTATCATACGGTATTTGTCTTTCTCTTTCTGACTTACTCTGCTTAGTATGATAATCTCTAGGTCCATCCATGTTGCTGCAAATGACATTATTTCAGTCTTTTTTTATTGCTGAGTAATATTCCATTGTATATATATATATCACATCTTCTTTATCCATACATCTGTCGATGGACATTTAGGTTGTTTCCATGTCTTGGCCATTGTGTTCATAGCTAGTGCTGCTATGAACATAGAGGTGCATGTATCTTTTCAAATTATAGTTTTGTCTGGACATACACCCAGGAGTGGGATTGCTGGATCATATGGCAACTCTATTTTTAGTTTTTTGAGGAACTTCTGTACTGTTTTCCATAGTGGCTGTATCAGTTTACATTCCCACTTACAGTAAAGAGGGTTCCCTTTTCTCCACGCACTCTCCAACATTTGTTATTTGTAGACTTTTTAACGATGGCCATTCTGGTTGGTGTGAGGTGGTACCTCATTGTAGTGAAAATAATTTTTAATGGTTCCATAAAACGAATGTGCAACTTCACTAACAGATATTTGTATAATTACTAAATATTTGCTATTATGTGTAATATGATGAAAAATTTAGGATAGAATCTTAGAGGTGGAATTATTGGATCAAAGGGCAGGAACATAAATACTGCAAAATAGCTTTCTATAGAGAGGTAACAATATGCATCCCAACAGAATGTGAAAATGTAATCTAACCTCATTTTGCTAGCTTTGAGCACTATTATAATTTTATTTATTTTTATTATTATTATTTTTTTTGCGGTACGCGGGCCTCTCGCTGTTGTGACCTCTCCCGTTGTGGAGCACAGGTTCCAGACGCGCAGGCTCAGCGGCCATGGCTCACGGGCCCAGCCGCTCCGCAGCATGTGGGATCTTCCCGGACCGGGGAACGAACCCGTGTCCCCTGCATCGGCAGGCGGACTCTCAACCACTGAGCCACCAGGGAAGCCCATTATTATAATTTTAAATAAAAATATTTGCTTTTTTAATTGGGTCATTTGTAGAGACATGGATGGACCTAGAGTCTGTCATACAGAGTGAAGTAAGCCAGAAAGAGAAAAACAAATATCATATATTAACGCATACATGTAGAATCTAGAAAAATGGTATAGATGAACCGGTTTGCAGAGCAGAAATAGAGACACAGATATAGAAAACAAACATATGGACACCAAGGGGAGAAAGTGCAGGTGGTGGGGTGGGGGTGGTGGTGATGGGATAAACTGGGAGATAGGGATTGACATATATACACTAATATGTATAAAACAGATAACTAATAAGAAACTGCTGTATAAAAAAATAAATACAATAAAATTAAAAAAACTAAAATTTCCTTCTTTGATAGATTTGAGTTATACATCATCATTTTGCTTTGCTGCAAAGTTGAACATTTATTAGAACATTTGTTTATTGATTATTTGCCTCTATTCTTCTGTGGAATACATGTTTGTATTCTTTCCACACTTAAATATTTATTAGTTTTTGGAATATATTATTCTTGGATGTTATTGGATATTGTTCTTTGGAAACTAAAAATGTACAAAAAACATAACGATATGTATTCTTAACACCCCCAATTATCTACTATTAATATTTAATTTTTTTCAATCTTCCTTTTATATTTTCAAGGAAAAGTCATCTACTTATAATTTTTATGGTCATTATACATAATTTATTTTGCTTTTCTTCATAATTGGAGGATTGCTGAAAATTCTCAGAATTTTATTGACAGCATGAATTCTGGGGATGTTGGGAGAGGTTAGAAACCAAGTCATACTAATCCTTCTCTGATCCAGGATCTGTTTCTTTCCTTTCAAAAGTTTTTGAAATTTATTACATTCAATGACCCTTGTCTTTGTTGGGTTGCCTTTGAAGAGTTTTAGATATTTTCAATTTTTTTTCTTGTTTCTGTTGTTCACTTTATTGGCTACTGGGGAAAAGAGATTTAATGTTATAGTTAAACATTAGACAACCCAGAAAGTCCCTTCTCACTCTTATTTTTGTCACCAGGGTAAGGTGAGGATTTGGCATAACTTCTGTGAGCTGGGCCAATTTTCTAATACTACCTGCCAGATAGTATTAGAAATGTTTCTAAATGGTATCTGGTTGGTTTGGAATGCTTTCTTTAACATATAGAAAGTTTTCCTCCTCATCAGAAAATATTTAATGACTATCCATTCTATTACATTAATTTGTCAATTACTGTGCTAATATCCTGTTTTTCTATATATTTTTATTAAATATTCTGATATATGAAAGAAGTTCCTTATTTTATTTGTAAACATTTTATTCTCATTCTTCCCCGTTTGCTTTTCTAGAAAATATTTATCAGTAGAATTATTTTCTCATCAAAAATTCTCTTTGAAATTTTCTTATTAAATTCTTTGTAAAACTTTAAGCTATTGGTGCTTCCCTGGTGGTGCAGTGGTTAAGAATCCGCCTACATGGATTCGAGCCCTGGTCCGGTAAGATCCCGCACGCCACGGGGCAACTAAGCCCGTGCGCTACAACTACTGAGCCCACACGCCGCAACTACTGAAGCCCGCGCGCCTAGAGCCCACACGCCACAGCTACTGAAGCCCGCGCACCTAGAGCCCGTGCTCTGCAACAAGAGAAGCCACCGCAATGAGAAGCCTGCACACCGCAACAGAGAGTAGCCCCTGCTCACCACAACTAGAGAAAGCCCACGCACAGCAATGAAGATCCAACGCAGCAAAAATAAATAAAATGAAATAAACAAAATAAAATAAATAAATTTATTTAAAAAAACAAACAAAAAAAACCCACTTTAAGCTACTTTGGAAGAATTGTTAGCATTTATAAACATTTGCACTATGCATATTGTCTCCAGATCTTTTTCTGGTTCATTAATTCTTCCGTCACATGCAATTTGCCATTTAATCCATCACTTGTTTTAAATTTTAATTTTTACATTTCATTCTTAGAAATTTTCTTTTTTTTTTCAAATCTGCTTAAACAATTTTGATAGTTTCTTGTTATTTGCTCATACTTTCAATGCTGTCTGTTATTTCTTTAGTGTTAATATGCATTCTTATATTCTGTACCTAAAAACTCCAATATCTGCAGGCTTTGCCCATCTGACTTTGCTACTTGTTTCTGGTAATTCTTGCTCATGGTGCCTTGTTTCCTCTAGTGGTTTGACTTTTTAAATGTCAGCTTATGTTTCAAGTTCCCCTGGAAACACCTGGAGGACTGGGTGAACACACATTTCTCCAGTAAGGATTTGCTTTTTCTTCTTCCTGGTTCCTGGAACACTACTAACCCAGAATCACTTTAAAAGAAATTCTGGACTTAGGGCTTTTCAGACCAAGCAGGTGATATAAATTTAGGCCACAAAGCAGTGTGAAGGCCAACTTAGGATTACCATAAATACTCAGGGGAGATGGGTAATTTCTGTGGTGTCTCCTTTTTTGGGTCAATCATAGTTTATTCTTTCACTGAAGGTGGAGACATTTAAGATCCTGGCTCTGTGGGCACATTTCTCTTCTGGCTTCTCTCTTTGTACACACCCTAGGCTTTAAAATCCCACGTTCTGTGGTGTCCTTAAAATATAAGGTTTGAGACAAGTACCCCCATCTTCATTCTAACTCAAGATGGTAGGCCACCCATATAGGACATGCTAAGAGAGTATAATATTAGTTTTGCAGGATGGCAAACACTTAGCCTCAGCCTGTATGAGAAGTGGAGGTTGAAGAGTTGGGGGGAGGGATTTTTTTTGGAATGAGTCATTGGTATACCCTTATGGGGGAGGGAAGTGTCCTTGAGCTCAAGTCAAGAGGGAAGGGGTGATGAGAACAACCAGGAGAGTTTGACCCAAGTTCCCTGTGGTTTAGGAGCCCCAGGGCCTACTGTCTTCTTTGTGTTCTTTGAGTCCATTCTGCCTCCTAGTGGACTGATAGTTGTTCTATCAGTTGTTCTGATAGTTGTCACCTGTCCACACTGAGATGATGGCCACTTTGTGCAGGCTGATGTGTGCCAATTGCTCCGAGGCCTTAATAATGCTAACTACTAGAAAGGAATACAAACATTTAATTTTCTTTAAAAATATAATTGGTAAGCAACAAAATGCTTTTCTGATAAACTTGTAAGAGTTCAGTGTCCACATAAATCTGTGGATTCTTATCAACTTGATACAAGAAGTAGCAAATATGGACAAAATATGTTCCCTCCATTTTGGAAATTGATTCTTTGGAATTAGAGAGATTTAGCCTCTTGATGAGCCCATAAAATCTTTTCACTGTTAGGAAAAATGCATTGAATCTCATTGAAAGGGGAATATATAACATTGCATCTGGGAAGAAATTTAGTTGGGCTAAAGCTTGCATGGAGGTAGAAATGACAATTTTTGATTAACAAATTGTCAGCATGGGGCACATTCTTTCAATTTTCAACAATTTGAAATCTCAGCATTAATCAGCTTTTATTGAATGCCACCCACTGTTCATACAGCAGTGAGGAAGGCAGTAATGAGCTCAGACCAGGATCTGCCTGGAGATGTAAGTTGGAGAAGCTATGGCCATGGTTGACATCCAGAGAGATATTATGGTGTAAGGGAGAAGAGGATCTTGCCTTTAGCCTTGAGAAGCTCCAATAGTCAATGATCAGATAGAAGAAGCTGAGTCTGCAAAAGAGAGTGAGAAGGAATAGCCAAAGAGATATGAGGAAAACCAGGAGAATATGGGTTTTTTTGTTTTGTTTTGTTTTGTTTTTTAGAAAGGAAAAGAATAAAACATTATAAGAAATAAGCAGTGGTTAACAGTCCTGTGCAGCTTAAAGTATATAAAATCCATGTTTGTTGGATTTAGCTACTAGCAATCATTAGTGACCTTCATGAGAATTATTTTGGGGGAGTGACAGAGTAAAAAACCACATTGGCATGAAATGATGAATGAATGGGGAATAAGAAAATGGAGATAGAAAATAGCAATTTTATCTACAAGGGCAGGAAAGAAAGATAAAGTGATGACTGGATAGGAACGTGAGGTCAAAGGAACCTTTTGGTTTTTCATTGATGAAACTTGGACATGTTCAAATTCTGGTGAGGAGGATCCGTTTCAGACAGAATGATTGGATATATAAGATGGAAAAAGTATAGATGACAGCATATAGTTCTGGAAAAGGCTGGAGTTAATGGGATCCATTAGGAATGGATTAGGAATTAGCTTTTTAAAGGAAGAGAAATGGTCAACTAATGTAGGAGGAGTGGAGAAAGTTGAAAAAATATGTGGAAGGATATGGTAGTGGAGTGTTGAGCATGAGGTAGGAGGCAAGTTCATTGGCTATGAGGAAAAGGGAAGTTGGAGCTATAAGGACATGTCTAGAGATGAGTGACATAGGTTTGAAAGCCATTTCAGAGAGTGTAGTGTGTTGGCCAGACAAATGTAACAGGTTGCTGATCATTTGTTTAAAATGTAAGTATATTGTGTACCTTGCTCCAGTGCAAGGCCAGAGAACATGGATGGCAATTTTTGTGGATTCTGACTATGACAGACAAGTGAGACAGGACTTTGGGATACTGGCTAGATTATCGGTGAAATGGTAGGTCATGGGATTTAAGCAATAAGAGAATAAAGTGAGTCTTTTTTATATATGTAGATACTTGCATGATATACTGTAGTCAACATTGATTCCCCAAAAGGTTTTCCTGCTGTCAGGTGTTATCACTACATTCATCATAACTGTGCTAAACATATTTCACAAGTAAGTAAACATGGGATATCTGGCCTTGGGGAAGAAAAGGATAAAATGAAGAAATTAGAAGGCTGATGTTAGGAGTGAAAGCAAAGAAGACAGATATTTGGAGGTCCTGATGACCTGGAAGAAGGTCTCAATGGGAGTAGGTAGAAAACTAGTTATAAGCTGGAAAGAAAAGGTCCAAGGCCATACTAACGGAGTGGGTGGCTGATGGGATGCAGAGGACAAGGGTCCAAGTTATGGGGTCAAGAACCCAAGGTTAAGGTGTTAGATGGGTCATCAACTTGGCTACTGAAGTCCCCCAGGATATTGGCAGGAGTTAGGGTGAAGAGGAAGACTGTGATTGTGTACTAAAGTCCTTCATGGAGGGTGGTGATTAATGTGTAACTGCAAGGGTGGTAACTGACAGCTAAGAGGAAGGGGAGAAGCTGTCATGCATGATGTGAGGGGAGGTGATAATTTTTGGCAAGTGATGATGGGGAGCACAGAGGACAAAAACTCCCTGTCCTGATTTTGAGCTACATGACAGTGAGAGAATGAACAGTCTCCACTTGTGAGGGGTGTGGGAAAGTATTTGCAGCAGGGGTCTCCCTTAAGGCAAGGTAGAGGGATTAAGCAAAGAAACAGATAAATTCATAGAGGATTTGGTGTATGGAGCAGTATTTCCATAGAGCTCAGTTCAAGGGTTTAGATGGGGTAGGATAGGGATGGGCTGGGTCAAGGGTCCAGAAGTACCAAGCAGAAGGGAGGAGAGAATGGATGGCCAGAGATGCATTCTTTGGGTATTCCTGGTGAAAATGCAAGCTGGGCTTTCAGTTAATCCCTTTGAAAAGAGGGGGCAGTGGACTTCTAAGACTTCTCTTAGAAGATGTGGGGCTGAGCAGCTGCAATTTCTGCAGTCACTTGGCCTTGGGTGGTGTTCTTCTAGGCTGCAACCCTGCAGCCAAGGCATTCAACGTTATAACCAAAATTCCTGGCTATGATTGGTTTCAGCTTTTATATCCTATCACCATACTTGCTTGTCATAGTTGGCTGGGTTCTATAATAATGCAGTCATACACTTCCATAATGTTTAAAGCTTTTAGAACAATTTCCAAGGTACTTTGAGTCAAGCACATGATCCCATACAATGCCATGCATTTTACTTTTATAAAAACAAAGCTTTTCTCTTATGGTTTGTTCACAATTAAGGCTGAGAAAAGAGAATTTTATTTTGGGTTTATAATTTCTGTTAGACTAATTGGTTTGTCAAGTGGAAACAAAAAACACATTGAGGGGGGTTAAGATTTGAAAAATAAGCTTGGAGAGTGAGAGGCAAGGTGTTCCCCTTGTCAGTTTTCAGTGACTCTGAATGGGTGAAGTTGAAACTAATTTAAAGCAGGTGGGTCTTCATGCTGTTCTCTAGACTTGATGATGGCTTCCCTCCATTCTTTAGTTTTTCACTTTTAACATAGTGTTCCTCAGTGCAGGAGTCTGTATTCTCTTATTTAGCTTTGTGACTCTCTGAGATTGGGTGGAAGTGGCAGATATTGTGAACAGTTAGCTGGTAAGTGTGAAGCTCAGTTTTGGCCTTAGAAGTAGCAAAAAGAGGTAGAAAGGGCATGAAGTGTTGAAACTTAGCATCTTACAGATGCTCAAACTTGAATAAGCTGCACAACAGCTCCTGAACCCCATTTTCCTCCCTGTTAACAATGAAAGTTACGATACCCATTTACCTGGAATAAAATAGACATTGAATAAACGTGAGGCTTTCATTTCTTCCTCTTAGCTGAACTGTTGTTTACACTTGGCACTCAAGTGAAGTTTGAAAGTATAGGAAGGCTGTAAAGAGGTCTTTTGCCCAAGGTAAACTAGCCTTGGTAGTGGGCAAGTCTTAAATAATGTGACTTATTTTATTTTACATGTTCTGGATATCCTGATACTAGTTTGGGAAATTAAATGTTTTTAGAGAGCTGACATTTTATATCATTGTAACTGTATTAAAGTATACAAAACTATATTAAAGTATACAAAATTAAATGAGGAGTTTGACAGTTGATGCTGTTTACCAAGAACCGAATCATTGGGAAATGCAGAATTGTTTAGTCAGATGAAGCAAAGAATTTTTGGGGATTTGTCATTGAGATTTTCTTTTTATGGGAAGAAAAAGGAAATAATTCTTTGTAGTTTGAATGGTCTGATACCACCAGGTATATTTGTGTAGATGCATTCTCTCTCCTTTCCTTGAGCAGACACACTGATTATCAAGTGCTCTGTCATTGCATACAGCATTTTGATTAAAGCGTCTTTTATATTGTTCATCTCCTTCTATCTCATAGACTAACTCAGTGTTTCTTACAATCTCTTTAAGAGGTTTTACAGATATCATGAAAAGAAGACTCTCAAAGAATTGCTTCTTTTAAAATTTCCTCTGTTGATTGTTTTATAGTTATGGAGTTATGGTTCACAGTTGTTTTGTTTAATGGATTCTTATTTCTTTAAACAGGAACAATGAATTTGGAGGAAGAGTTTTCTCAAGCAAAAAGTTGGTCACTTTATGGAAACTTTATGGAAATATTTATGTAAATCTAATACCTAGAACGTGCCTAAAGAAAAATCCACTGATACCATTAAGATCAATGTATTTTCCTTTTCCTTCTGTTCATAAGTCTTACAGGAATTTTCACACCAAGATTTCTGAGTGCTGTATTTGGAGGATTCTTTCATCAACTTGGCACAGGTAGAAATGTCATCTTGACCTTGTTTCGGAAGGATGTTTTAACCTCACTAATTAAGCAATCCCCATCACTATTCAGAGAAGCTCTCTTGAGAGTGAAGGGCCTTTGATAGGTAAATTCCCTAATTGGATAGGACCTCTCATCATGAAACAGTCATAACATGTTGATTATAGTTTTACCATTAGGAATTCCATTGCTTAACACAAATGGATTATAACAAGAATTTGATTAAACTAAGTCAATTTTAGTCTGGAGTTATTTGGAACCATTGAAAAAAGATCAAGTAACCTTAGTAATCCAGGAGTCTGTGGAAAGAGGATGAGCTTTTGATTCATGATAGCAAAATATTGTACAATAGAGTTTGGGTTTGAATATAATAGCAGTCCTCCAATGATTGCTAATACTTCTTTTCCCTGTCTCTTAAATTACATTAAATTTTTTTATTATGAAAATATTCATGAATACACAAAAGAAGAACTGTATAATGAATTCCCATGTACCTCACTCAGCTTCAGTAATTACCAGTTTTTTTTTTCAATCTTCTGTTATCAGTCTCCTCCCTCTTTTTTGTTTGCTGGGATCATTTAAAGCAGATCACACATGTATTATTTTACCCATAAACACTTTAGCATTCACCTCTGTCAATCTATTTTTATGCTGTTAAAATAACTATAAATGCTAAAAATTATATAGTGCTTTATAGTTCCAGCCTGACTTATTTCATTAGGTTATCACAAAAATTTGATCAATATTATCATCACTGTCAAGCAGATCAAAAAAACCCAGAGGTTTTGAGTGGTTAAATGACATTCTCAGGGGCAGTGGGTTTCAAACCTGGGTCTCATAAATATTTCAGTCAGTCTTACACTCTGGTGCAGATGTGACCATACCAAGTAAAAGCTATTCCTCGGGTATTTTACTTCAACTGCTCTGGGCAGAGGCTCCCTTTTGGTCTTGTGATACCTGTGGACCAACTAAAGAGTCTGAGCATAGCCAGAGGGAAGTGGCCTTTGGAGATGTGCATTAAACATGTCTTTTTATTCTGATGTTTTGACATCTGGGGCTTTGCTGACCCTGGAGAGACTGCCTTTCCCAGGGCTCTAATTCCTAGATATAGTAAAGGACTCACTTGCAAGTGCGCCTTTCATAAGCAAACCAACCCGTCCAATGCCCACGTTCCCCAACCACCTCCTTTACCTAGCTCTTACACTCCAGGTCACTATCTGCCAGTCGTAATCTCCCCCGGGCCAGGTACCTGACAACTAGGGGCAGCCCCTATGCCCTAGCATCCACCCAAATTATTCAATCCAGCCAATCCTAAACCTGCTTGCTCGGTCTCACCATTCCTTCCAATGAAGACCACAACAAAGGCTCTTGCCCACATTTTTCCCTCATTCCTTTGCCTCCTGACACTGGTATTTCCCCATGTGGCCCAGTGTGGTGTGGCATGCTACTTCCTCTTGGGAACTGTGAGTATAACAAACTCTCTTTTCAATGCAGTCATCTCCTAATCTGCTGGCCTGGTCATACCTGGATAATCATAAAACCTGCACTTTAAAACAAAATGGTTAAGGCTGAGTAAAGTCTCTGGGGCTTAATATCAAGGCTTGTTGCTGGAAGATCTGACAAGCTTAGTTGGAAGCAGGTGACAGTCCTGGGTCAGGTAATTGGGTTGGAGATCAAACTCTAAAAGCAATAGGGGACAGGCAATGAGGTCAACAACATGTGAAAGACATCATAATTGAATGGCAATAGACAGTCATTCAGTTATCTTGCTGGCTTCCCAAGGTGGGCTCAATTCCAGGGGGAATTATATTTTTTCTTAGGTATCAGTATCGTCTCAAATACATTCCCCTAGGACTATAGGAAGGCAGTGTTCCCTCACACCCTGTTGTTGATGCCTCCCCAATATTTCTTCCCTTAGGCCACCATTTCTGCTGGTCCTGCATATCCCATCCAGTCTTGCACTGGTCTGCAGTGAAGGGCTATATCTGAGGCTCTCAGTACCTGACTCTACCTCAAGTGTTTCCTCTTCTCTGAGACTCTAGTTTTCAAGCTAACTCTTACATTTCCAGCTCAGTTTCCATCTCAGGTAGAATTTTAGATCAGACACCATAGACCCTTCTAAATCCAACATCCTCATTTTACATATGAGCAAACTGAGCTTCAGAGAGGTAAAGGACTTGTCCTAAGAACATAGGCTGCAAAAAGGTGAGGGCCTTTTGATACTAAGATACACATTATTTTACTATTCTGATAATTTTTGGTAATATCTGACTTATATTTAATATAGATCATATCTCACAATAACAAGTTCTAGTGGACTATGAGTTACTTGGCTGTAGCACAGTCAATATAATAAATATTTAAATAACTGGGAACTTAATTATTTCCTTATGAAAAAGTTCTTGTAATAGTTTAAGTCATATTTCATTATAATACCTGCACTGTATAATATGTTAGGGTTTTTTATACAGCAGGTTCTTATTAGTTATCTATTTTATATATATTAGTGTATATATGTCAGTACCAATCTCCGAATTCATCCCACCGCCACCACCACCCAATATGTTAGGTTTTGTCTTTCTTTTTTATTTTTAAGATTTTTTTTTTGATGTGGACCACTTTTAAAGCCCTTATTGAATTTGTTACAATATTGGTCCTATTTTATGTTTTCGTTTTTCGGCTGTGAGGCATGTAGGATCTTAGCTCCCCGACCAGAGATTGAGCCTGCACCCGCTGCATTGAAAGGTGAAGGCTTCACCACTGGACCACCAGGGAAGTCCCAGGTTTTGTCTTTCTGACTTTTGCTCATATACACACAAATATGGTCATAAACAGCCACAAACGCACAACATACACACACCCCACACCTGAATACTCACTTTCTTATTGCCTTAAAAAAACCCAAAACTCCTTAACTCAAATTAACCTATATAGATGGATGGGGCAATAAATAGTTCATGTGTTAAAACACTTCACAATAACTCATTCATTTTCATATGAATTGATTTTGAAATAATGTCCTAAAAGTATGCTGTCAGTTTAAAGAGGTATTTTATTATTTTGTACTGGTTCTGGGAAATATATGATTAAAGCGTCATTATTCAGTAATGAATTCACTTACCCAAGATATAATCATGGACTCAGGGCTCACATGCCTGGGCTAACTACTAAAGTGACCTGGGTGTGATTAGGAAGATTCCTGAGGTCAGTGATTCGCAAACTAAAGACATGAGAATCACCTGGGGGGGCTTGTTAAACCACAGATGGCTGGGCTCCACCCTCAGAGGATCTGGGGTGGGCCGCAGGTATTTGTATTTCTAACAAGTTACTGCTGGTTCAGGAACCACATTTGGAAAGATGCTGCCTTAGGTAATCATTCAACTGAAAGTCATGCAAGAAGAGGGGCTGGTGTGAGTTTCCTGATTCCTTCAGAACCAACTCATGGACTTGCAGTCTTATACCAGCTAGACAGAGTTATTACTTACTATCTTCCCTGTGCCCTTATTGTGATCTGAAAGGAGGACGCTCCTAAAACCCATGCAAGTAGTAACTCAAGTCACATAAATATGTGTGAAAAATACACCAACAGTACCTGCTGCTGGGACACTAATACCTGCAATCCTTAATGCTTTAAAACAATCAGGTTTTTCATGTCCTGTAAGTTGAGGGTGACAGGTGGTTCCATATTCTTGTGTACTATCAATTTGTAAGAAATGTGAAAAATTTTTGATAAATCTCCACTGCCATGGATCATGGCTATCCTGTAATTTAGGTATCACTAGCACGTACTAAGGTAGTGCTGGTTTTACTGTAAGCTGCCTTTGACCATATATGCTGTTGCTGATTTTAATGTATCGATATTGTTGATCCTTATTATTCATGGATTCCATATTTAAGAACTTGCCTACTTGATGAAATTTACTTATAACCCCAAACTCAATACTCATGCTTTCCTGGCCATTTGTGGACATGTGCAGAGCAGGGACAAATTTGAGTAGCCCAAGGTATATGTTCTCAGCTGAGATCCAACAGGGCGAGGCTTTGCCTTCTTGTTTCAGCTCTCATACTGTAAAGAAGTGTCCTTTTCTTGGTCCATTTATTGCCATGTTTTTCACATTTTTTGTGCTCTTTATTATTTTTGTGATCTTGCTGTTTAAAATGGCCCCCAAACATAGTCCTGAAGTGCTAGGTAGTATTCCTGAGGGCAAGAAGGCTGTGACGTGCCTTATAGAGAAAATATGTATCAAAGTACCTTTGTTCAGGTATGAGTTATATTGCTGTTGTCCATGAGTCCAGTGTTAGCGAACCAATAATATATATTAAATAAGGTGTCTTTAAACAAAAGCACACAAAAAACAAGGTTATGTTTTGATCATTTGACAAAAATGTTATGTTCAAACGCTTGCAGAAACCTAACCTTGGTACCTCCCCTAGGAGCAATGGTTGAGTATTTGCTAATCAGTATTTGCAGCAGCTTCATATAACATAGGAGGATCAACGGGCTTGGATTTATTGAGGATACCATGCTTAGTGAATTTTGCTCATCTGTTGATTAAATTTAACAATTCATTTCATGTTAACAGCACCATATGTTCACTTCTCTTATTAAACATTAAAATGCAGACTTTCCACCATGAAGTAATGCTCTGAAGTGTGCATTTTAGGAGGGAAAGAATCCCAGAGTACCTGTGTTATAGAAAGTGTTTGGACATTGGATTCTTTCTTCTACTCAAAAGAAGAAATATTTTAAACTGTTTCCCTGAGGAAATATTGCTATTTAGTTAAAGAATAGGTCATAGATCTAAAAGTCAGCCCATTAACTGGATCTTTTGCCACTTTTCTAACTGAGCTAAAATTTACAATAATTCATTAAAACTATTGAACAAATGAGAGATAATGATAATAGTTATTATTTACTGAGCCCCTTCCATGTTCTAGGAACCATATAAGGCACTTGTTACACACGTTATTTCATCAGCTTCTCATCTTCCCAATGCATTGAGGCTCTGGAATTTGAAAGAGAAATGATACAGGTCACAAAGCTAGTAAGCCTGGACCCAAGCTTGCTGTTTTCCCCCCACTGCATCCCCCTTGGCTTCCATCTATGTGGAAGGAGAAGGGAGTCTGACTTCACCCTCAGATATGATTAGCCAAAAGGTGATATGACAGTGGGACAGGCTGATTTTCACAGACTGAATGTTGATTGCAATTCTGTGAATTTGGAGTGGACAGTACTGGCTGAGAACAGACTGTTATCATGCTTTTTTTTTTTTTTTTTTTTTTTTTTGCGGTACGCGGGCCTCTCACTGTTGTGGCCTCGCCCGTTGCAGAGCGGCATGTGGGATCTTCCCAGACCAGGGCACGAACCCGTGTCCCCTGCATCAGCAGGCGGACTCTCAACCACTGCGCCACCAGGGAAGCCCCATGCTTTTTGATACTGGTTGATTGGAAGCCAGTGAAAGGATATTCTGACATAAGCAGTTGAATTAAACATTTTATGTTCTCAGTTTTCTCTTTTACCAGGTTCACCTTGGGCTCTGAAGTGTTCTTGCCTTGAACACTGCTCTGAGTGAAGTAATGAGAGAAGAACAATACTTCATTTCTTCTTTTTAATCAAAATGTCATGTCCTTGAAAGGAATTCTCCTTTAAAAGTTGACAGTCCACTCTTAAGTTGCTTTGGGGTGTATTTAGATATATTTGGGGGAAGTCTAGCACAAACTCAAAATTCTGGAAAGAAATGAACTCTCATTCTTAGTCTCTTTTCACTCAAAAAAGCAAACTCACACAGCAACAATAGCTTAATCTTAATTTCTAGGCATTTACTTCTAATCCATGAAGAACTCCTAAATTAGCATTATGTGTGCCATGTTAGATTACTTGATATCCTAAATAAGAAGATGGATGCCACATAAGGGCAGAGCCTATTGCTTAAATTATTTGAGCCTACTATAATAAGTGTTGTATTAAGATCATATTTGAGGTTCCTTAGTTAATCTAGGCACAATATGGGATAAGCACTTCTGTGACTCTCTGATTTATATATTCAAATGGGGATTCTGTAGATTCTGTCACAAAAACAGACATGCAAGAGTACAGATTTGGAGCCCAGCCCCAAAAGGTGTTTGGGGCTCTAGGTATTGATCATGAAGCAAAACACAGTTCCTTGCATGTGGTCGGTACTCTGTAAATTTATGTTAACTTAATGACTGGGTTGAGACCAGGCTATGAAGGCTATACCACAGTAAATTATGTGTCAATGAAATTTTGTGAATCAAATACCATCTTGAATGTGTAGTAAGAGCTTGTTATATTTAGGAACTTTGCCTGGAATTATCTGTAAAATGAATAGCTACTTCCTAATTTGCCTACTCTGTAAGTTTTACTTTTCAAAAAAATAATTTACTGTATTCCCCACACTATTCTCATTTATTTTGCCATTGGAAGTTTGTACCTCTTAATCTCCCTTACCTATCTCTCTTCTCCTCCCACCCCCTCCCCTCTGGCAACCACCTGTTTGTTCTCTGTATCTGTAACTCTGATGCTGTTTTGTTATATTTGTTCATTTGCTTTGTTTTTAAGATTCCACATATAAGTGAAATCAAACAGTATTTGACTTTCTCTATCTGACTTATTTCACTTAGCATCATACCCTCTAGGTCTATCCATGTTGCCACAAATGGCAAGATTTCATTCCTTTTTTTTTTTTAATTTTTGAATTTTAATTTATTTTTTTATATAGCAGTTTCTTATTAGTTGTCAATTTTATACATATTAGTGTATATATGTCAATTCCAATCTCCCAGTTCATCACAGCACCACCACCACTGCGTCACCCCCCACCACTTTCCCTGCTTGGTGTCCATACGTTTGTTCTCTAAATCTGTGTCTCTATTTCTGCCCTGCAAACCAGTTCATCTGTACCATTTTTATAGGTTCCACTTATATGCATTAATATATGATATTTGTTTTTCTCTTTCTGACTTACTTCACTCTGTATGACAGTCTCTAGATCCATCCACGTGTCTACAAATGACCCAATTTCGTTCCTTTTTATGGCTGAGTAATATTCCATTGTATATATGTATGACACCTTCTTTATCCATTCATCTGTCGATGGGCAGTTAGGTTGCTTCCATGACCTGGCTATTGTAAATAGTTCTGCAATGAACATTAGGGTGCATATGTCTTTTTTTTTTTTTGCGGTATGCGGGCCTCTCACTGCCGTGGCCTCTCCCGCTGTAGAGCACAGGCTCCGGATGCGCAGGCCCAGCGGCCATGGCTCACGGGCCCAGCCACTCTGCAGCATGTGGGATCTTCCCGGACCGGGGCACGAACCCGTGTCCCCTGCCTCGGCAGGTGGACTCTCAACCACTGCACCACCAGGGAAGCCCTGTCTTTTTGAATTATGGTTTTTCTCTGGGTATACGCCCAGTAGTGGGATTTCTGGGTCATATGTTTTTTAAAGGAACTATTTTTAGTTTTTCAAGGAACCTCCATAGTATTCTCCATAGTGGCTGTATCAATTTACATTCCCACCAACAGTGCAAGAGGGTTCCCTTTTCTCCACACCCTCTCCAGCATTTGTTGTTTGTAGATTTTCTGATGATGCCTATTCTAACTGGTGTGAGGTGATACCTCATTGTAGTTTTGATTTGCATTTCTCTAATAATTAGTGATGTTGAGCAGCTTTTCATGTGCTTCTTGGCCATCTGTATGTCTTCTTTGAAGAATGGGTTATTTGTTTTTTTAATATTGAACTGCATGAGCTATTTATGTATATTGGAGATTAATCCTTTGTTGATTCGTTTGCAAATATTTTCTCCGATTCTGAGGGTTGTCTTTTCGTCTTGTTTGTAGTTTCCTTTGCTTTGCAAAAGCTTTGAAGTTTCATTAGGTCCCATTTGTTTATTTTTGTTTTTATTTCCATTACTCTAAGAGGTGGATCAAAAAAGATCTTGCTGTGATTTATGTCAAAGAGTGTTCTTCCTATGTTTTCCTCTAAGAGTTTTATAGTGTCTGGTCTTACATTTAGGTCTCTAATCCATTTTGAGTTTATTTTTGTGTATGGTGTTAGGGAGTGTTCTAATTTCATTCTTTTACACGTAGCTGTCCAGTTTTCCCAGCACCACTTATTGAAGAGGCTGTCTCTTCTCCATATGGCCATAGATTAGTTGACCATACGTGCATGGGTTTATCCCTGGGCTTTCTATCTTGTTCCATTGATCTATATTTCTGTTTTTGAGCCAGTATCATATTGTCTTGATCACTATAGCTTTGTAGTATAGTCTGAAGTCAGGTAGTCTAATGCCTCCAGCTATGTTTTTTTCCCTCAAGTTTGCTTTTGCTATTCGGGGTCTTTTGTGTCTCCATACGAATTTTAAGATTTTTTGTTCTAGTTATGTAAAAAAATGCCACTGGTAATTTGATAAGGATTGCACTGAATCTGTAGATTGCTTTGGGTAGTATAGTCATTTTCACAATGTTGATTCCTCCAATCCAAGAACATGGTATATCTTTCCATCTGTTTGTGTCATCTTTGATTTCTTTCATCAGTTTCTTATAGTTTTCTGAGTACAGGTCTTTTACCTCCTCAGGTAGGTTTATTCCTAGGTATTTTATCTTTTTTGTTGCAGTGGCAAATGGGATTGTTTCCTCAATTTCTCTTTCTAATCTTTTGTTAGCATATAGGAATGCAAGAGATTTCTGTGCATTAATTTTGTATCCTGTGCTTTACCATATTCACTGATTAGCTCTAGTAGTTTTCTGGTGGCATCTTTAGGATTCTCTATGTATAGTATCATGTCCTCTGCAAACAGTGAACAGTTTTACTCATCTTTTCCAATTTGTATTCCTTTTATTTCTTTTTCTTCTCTGATTGCCATGGCTAGGACCTCCAAGACTATGTTGAATAATAATGGTGAGAGTGGACATCCTTGTCTTGTTCCTGATCTTAGAGGAAATACTTTCAGTTTTTCACCATTGAGAATGATGTTTGCTGTGGGTTTGTCGTATATGGCCTTTATTATGTTGAGGTAGGTTCCCTCTATGCCCACTTTCTGGAGAGTTTTTATCATAAACAGGTGTTGAATTTTGTCAAAAGCTTTTTCTGCATCTATTGAGATGATCATATGGTTTTTATTCCTTAATTTGTTAATGTGGTGTATCACATTGATTGATTTGCGTATATTGAAGAATCCTTGCATCCCTTGGATAAATCCCACTTGATCATGGTGTATGATCCTTTTAATGTGCTGTTGGATTCTGTTTACTAGTATTTTGTTGAGGATTTTTGCATCTATATTCATCAGTGATATTGGTCTGTAATTTTCTTTTTTTGTAGTATCTTTGTCAGGTTTTGGTATCAGGGTGATGGTGGCCTCATAGAATGAGTTTGGGAGTGTTCCTTCCTCTGCAGTTTTTTGGAAGAGTTTGAGAAGGATGGGTGTTAGCTCTTCTCTAAATGTTTGCTAGAATTCACCTGTGATGCCATCTGGTCCTGGACTTTTGTTTGTTGGAAGATTTTTTTTTTTTTTTTTTTGCAGTACGCGGGCCTCTCACTATTGTGGCCTCTCCCATTGCGGAGCACAGGCTCCGGAAGTGCAGGCTTAGCGGCCATGGCTCACAGGCCCAGCTGCTCTGCAGCATGTGGGATCTTCCCGGACCAGGGCACTAACCCACGTCCCCTGCGTTGGCAGGCGGACTCTCAACCACTGTGCCACCAGGGAAGCCTATTGGAAGATTTTTAATCACAGTTTCAATTTCATTACTTGTGATTTGTTGGTTCATATTTTCTATTTCTTCCTGGTTCAGTCTTGGAAGTTTACACCTTTCTAAGAATTTCTCCATTTCTTCTAGGTTGTCCACTTTATTGGCATAGAGTTGCTTGTAGTAGTCTCTTATGATGCTCTGGATTTCTGCAGTGTCCACTGTAACTTTTCCTTTTTCATTTCTAATTTTATTGATTTGAGTCCTCTCCCTCTTTTTCTTAATGAGTCTGGCTAAAGGTTTATCACTTTTGTTTATCTTCTCAAAGAACCAGCTTTTAGTTTTATTGATCTTTGCTATTGTTTTCTTTGTTTCTATTTCATTTATTTCTGCTCTGATCTTTATGATTTCTTTCCATCTACTAACTTTGGGTTCTGTTTGTTCTTCTATTTAGTTCCTTTAGGTGTAAGGTTAGGTTGTTTACTTGAGATGTTTCTTGTTTCTTAAGGTAGGCTTGTATTGCTATAAAACTTCCCTCTTAGAACTGCTTTTGCTGCATTCCATAGGTTTTGGGTCATCATGTTTTCATTGTAATTTGTCTCTAGGAATTTTTTGATTTCCTCTTTGATTTCTTCAGTGATCTCTTGGTTATTTAGTAATGTATTGTTTAGCCTCCTTGTGTTTGTCTTTTTTATGTTTTTTCCCCTGTAATTGATTTCTAATCTCATAGAGTTGTGGTCAGATAAGATGCTTGGTATGATTTCGATTTTCTTAGATTTACCAAGGCTTGATTTGTGACCAAAGATGTGATCTGTCCTGCAGAATGGTCCTTGTGCACTTGAGAAGATAGTGTAATCTGCTGTTTTTGGATGGAATGTCCTATAAATAACAATTAAGTCCATCTTGTTTAATGTATCATTTAAAGCTTGTGTTTCATTATTTATTTTCATTTTGGATGATCTGTCCATTCGTGAAAGTGGGGTGTTAAAGTCCCCTAATATGATAGTGTTACTGTCGATTTCTCCTTTTATGACTGTTAGCATTTGCCTTATGTATTGAGGTGCTCCTATGTTGGGTGCATAAATATTTACAATTGTTATATCTTCTTCTTGGATTGATCCCTTGATCATTATGTAGTGTCCTTCTTTGTCTCTTGTAATCTTAATTTTAAAGTCTATTTTGTCTGATATGAGAATTGCTACTCCAGCTTTGTTTTGATTTCCATTTGCATGGAATATCTTTTTCCATCCCCTCACTTTCAGTCTGTATGTGTGTCTAGATCTGAAGTGGGTCTCTTGTAGACAGCCTATATATGGGTCTTGTTTTTGTATCCATTCAGCCAGTCTATGTCTTTTGGTTGGAGCATTTTATCCATTTACATTTAAGGTAGTTATCGATATGTGTGTTCCTATTACCATTTTCTTAATTGTTTTTGTTTTGTTATTGTAGGTCTTTTCCTTCTCTTGTGTTTCCTGCCTAGAGAAGTTCCTTCAGCATTGTTGTAAAGCTGGTTTGGTGGTGCTGAATTCTCTTAGTCTTTGCTTGTCTGTAAAGGTTTTAATTTCTCTGTCGAATCTGAATGAGATCCTTGCTGGGTAGAGTAATCTTGGTTGTAGGTTTTTCTCTTTCATCACTTTAAATATTTCCTGCCACTCCCTTCTGGCTTGGAGTTTCTGCTGAAAGGCCAGCTGTTAACGTTATGGGAATTCCCTTGTATGTTATTTGTTGCTTTTCCCTTGGTGCTTTTAATATTTTTTCTTTGTATTCAATTTTTGATAGTTTGATTAATATGTGTCTTGGTGTGTTTCTCCTTGGTTTTGTCCTGTATGGGACTGTCTGTGCTTCCTGGACTTGATTGACTATTTCCTTTCCTGTATTAGGGAAATTTTCAAGTATAATCTCTTCAAATATTTTTTCAGTCCCTTTTTTTTTCTCTTCTTCATCTGGGACCCCTGTAATTCGAATGTTGGTGTATTTAATGTTGTCCCAGAGGTCTCTGAGACTGTCCTCAATTCTCTTCATTCTTTTTTCTTTATTCTGGTCTGCAGTAGTTATTTCCACTATTTTATCTTCCTGGTCACTTATCCGTTCTTCTGCCTCAGTTAATCTGCTATTGATTCCTTCTAGAGAATTTTTTATTTCATTTAGTGTGTTGTTCATCACTGTTTGTTTGCTCTTTAGTTCTTCTAGGTCGTTGTTAAACAGTTCTTGTATTTTCTCCATTCTATTTCCAAGATTTTGGATCATCTTTATTATCATTACTCTGAATTCTTTTTCAGGTAGACTGCCTATTTCCTCTTCATTTGTTTGGTCTGGTGGGTCTTTACGTTGCTCCTTCATCTGCTGTGTATTTCTCTGTCTTCTTGTTTTGCTTAACTCACTGTGTTTGGGGGTCTCCTTTTCGCAGGCTGCAGGTTTGCAGTTCCCGTTGTTTTTGTTCTCTGCCCCCAGTGGCTAAGGTTGGTTCAGTGGTGTTCCTGTCTTGCTAGTTGCTTGGCATAGGGTGTCCAACACAGTAGCTTCCTGGTTGTTGAGTGGAGCTGGGTCTTCACGATGAGATGGAGATCTCTGAGAGAGCTTTCGCCATTTGATATTACATGGGGCCAGGAGGTCTCTGGTGGCCCAGTGTCCTGAACTTGGCTCTCCCACCTCAGAGGCTCAGGACTGACACCCGGCCGGAGCACCAAGACCGTTTCAGCCACACTGCTCAGAAGAAAGGGAGAAAAAGAAAGAAAGAAAGAACGAAAAATAAAATAAAATAAAGTTATTAAAATAAGAAATTAAAAATATATTATTAAAAATAAAAAGGTAATAAAAAAAAAGAAAGAAGAGAGCAACCAAAACAAAAGACAAATTCACCAATGACAACAAGTGCTAAAAACTATACTAAAAAAACCTCCAAAACCCAAAATGGACAGACAGACCCTAGGACAAATGGTGAAAGCAAAGCTATACAGACAAGATCACATAACGAAGCATACACATACATACTCAGAAAAGGAGAAAAAGAAAAAATATATATATATTTAAAAAAAGGAAGAGAGCAACCAAATCAATAAACAAATCTACCAATGATAATAAGCTCTAAATACTAAATTAAGTTAGGTATAAAACCAGAAACAAATTAGATGCAGAAAGCAAACCCCAAGTCTACAGTTGCTCCCAAAGTCTACTGCCTCAATTTTGGGATGATTCATTGTCTATTCAGGTATTCCAGAGATGCAGGGTACATCAGGTTGATTGTGGAGATTTAATCTACTGCTCTTGAGAGTGCTGGGAGAGATTTCCCTCTCTCTTCTTTGTTTGCACAGCTCCTGGGGTTCAGCTTTGGATGTGGCCCCGCCTCTGCATGTAGGTCACCTGAGGGCATCTGTTCCCTGCCCAGACAGGACGGGGTTAAAGGAGCAGCTGATTAGGGGGATCTGGCTCACTCAGGCCGGGCGGGGGAGGGAGGAGTACAGAATGCGGGGCAAGCCTGTGGCGGCAGAGGCCGGCGTGACGTTGCAACAGACTGAGGCACGACGTGTGTTCTCCTGGGGAAGTTGTCCCTGGATCACGGGACCATGGCCATGGCGGGGTGCACAGGCTCCTGGGAGGGGAGATGTGGATAGTGACCTGTGCTTGCATACAGGCTTCTTGGTGGCTGCAGCAGCATCCTTAGCATTTCATGACTGTCTCTGAGGTCCGCGCTGATAGCCGCGGCTCATGCCCGTCTCTGGAGCTTGTTTAGGCAGTGCCCTGAATCCTGTCTCCTCATGCACCCTGAAACAATGGTCTTTTGCCTGTTAGGCAGGTCCAGACTTTTTCCTGGACTCCCTCCCGGCTAGCTGTGGCGCACTAGCCCCCTTAAGGCTGTGTTCACGCAGCCAACCCCAGTCCTCTCCCTGGGATCTGACCTCCGAAGCCTGAGCGGCAGCTCGTAGCCCCCACCTGCCCCGGCGGGTGAGCAGACAAGCCTCTCGGGCAGGTGAGTGCTGGTCAGCACCGATCCTCTGTGTGGGAATCTCTCCGCTTTGCCCTCTGCACCCCTGTTGCTGCGCTCTCCTCTGTGGCCCTGAAGCTCTCCCCACACCCTGCCACCTGCCATCTCCACCAGTGAAGGGGCTTCCTAGTGTGTGGGAAGTTTTCCTCCTTCACAGCTCCCTCCCCAAGGTGCAGGTCCTGTCCCTATTCTTTTGTCTCTGTTTTTTCTTTTTTCTTTTGCCCTACCCAGGTACGTGGGGAGTTTCTTGCCTTTTGGGAAGTCTGAGGTCTTCTGCCAGCATTCAGTAGGTGTTCTGTAGGAGCTGTTCCTCATGTAGATGTAGTTTTGATGTATTTGTGGGGAGGAAGGTGATCTCTACTTCTTACTCCTCTGCCATCCTGAAGCTATGTCTAATAGAGATTTTTGGCATTTCTGCCTATAGACTTATTTTCAAGAATTTGTTTCTTTGAAGTATAATTTGTTTATGTTGGTAGAATCATTGGGAATGATTCTCTGCCATCAGTATTTTTTAATCATCATGTCACAGGTGAAACTAATACATGGCCAAGGCTGTGAATCATTTTTCAGGCCAGTGGTTCTCAGATTTTTTGTGCATCAGGATCACCTGGAAGACTTGTTAGATTGGTGAGCCTGACCCCTGGAATTTCTGATTTAGTGGTTCGGGGTGAAGCCCCCCAAATTTCTAACAATTTCCCAGGTGATGCTGCTGCTGGTCTGGGAGCCATCCTTTGAGAACTTGTGATTTAGGTTATAGAGATCCCTTGTCCTGAAGGAGGCTTTTTGGCTCCTGAGATCTAGGTAAACATTTGCTTAAGGTTATCAAAATTCCATGCCCATAATTTTGACAAATTCTGGGTTGGGATTTATGTGCTCATGTTCCCTCCTGTCTTCTCTTGCCTCCTGGGCTCCTGCTCCCTTCCACATGATCAGTGTTACCTCAGCCTCTTCTTCTAGTTCATTTGTGAGCAAAACAGACTTCAGCAGAA
>RJWK010018520.1:0-33246 GCA_004363435.1 Platanista minor
CACACACACACACACACACACACACACACACAAACACACACACACACACAAACACACACACACACACATACTGCAGGAACAATACAAAGATCTTAGAATATATTAGCTCCTTTTACTTTCTCTCAACTCTATACTATTATATATTAATTCTCTTTTTTAATCCTATTATATATTATACAAATAAATATTATATATGAAAATATAAATGTTTTCATAACATGTCTTAATACATAAAATTAATATTAACTTACTAAAATATGTAATACTTCATTACTTAATGAATGTTTTTGTCTGAGATCTTTTCCTTCTGAATAAAGGGTATCTTTTGTTTCTCTATTAAAGGGCTGTTGGTGAATTCTTATTGGTATTTCTTGGAAATTTACCTCATTTTCTCTCTCTGCCTTAAGGGCATACTTTTAGTCTTTACTTTTTAAATTTTAAAAATCATATTTCTAGGTGTATTTTTTGCATGTATCCTTCTTAAGCCTCATAGTGCTTCTAAAATCTGTAGCTTGATGACTTGATACATTTTTAGAAAATTCTTAACCACTATCTTTTCAATTCCTCTTTCTGTCTCATTATTACTCTCCCCTGGGATACCAATTATTTGTGGTCATTTTAACCTTATCTGATATATCACTTTTGATTTTTTTCTGAATATCTCATCCTTTGGCCTCTTGGATCATCAGTCTGGGTATTTTCCTCTGACCCATCTTCTAGTTCACTAATTCTTTCTTTTATGCCCATGATATGGCCTCCGAAACATATGTTTCTTTGTCTATAGTTTCTCTTGTCTTTTCACCATATATTCTTGCCATTTCAAATGACTGGTTATTTTTATTGAGTAATCAATATTATATGTGAAATGTTGTATAGGTGATTTGAAGCTTTATATGATGCTGTCTTCCTCCAGGGGTACATGGGATCCCAGATCAACTAAATCTAATCAGAGATGAAAATGATTCCCAGATGAGCTTCAGGTTTTGTGAGGAATGACTTATTCAGTGTGGACCTTTACTGTTAGTTTGTAGCTTTGTGGAGCCCAACACAAAGCCTGAGACTAATCAGAGCCCCTCCTCCCTGTGGTCCCTGAACTCTAGAATTTGTCTGCCTGTTTTCATGACTCTTTGAGAGTGCTCCTTGGCTTCTTGACATCACTGTCAAAGTTGTGAAATCAGCAAACACCTATAAAAGAGGACCTGAATGACATACTTAGCTCTTGGTATCCCTCTTCTCCCATATCTTTGTTCATACACTCTGAATGCCTTGATAGCTCTTGAATGTCTGTATTTTGGGGCCAGGGTGTGGTATTTATGTGGTCTAATGTTTTTATTGGATCGCAGTGTTTGTGTTTATCTGAACATCCTTACCCAAAACTGACATTGACAAGAACTCCCCACAATAATATCTTAATCTCTAATTCAGAAATATGGCATCACATAGTATCTCTTCTAGAATAACTAGATTCACCATTGTTTAAAAGAGATGGTCATATTATTTTATAACATTGTTGTTGATTAAATGCTGACAGTAGTAGCAATTAAAATTGTAAAGCATTAAAATTCCATTTAAAATATCTTATGAAGATCAAAATTTTATTAAAATGCAACTGACACGAAAAGTGCATAGTATAGGAAGTGAAAAAGTCACTATGAATGCATCTAAATATTCTACGTCTCATCCCTCCAGGGTAAATTTTACATTTTCACATCTCTTGTAGCCAAGAGAACAGGATTAGAGTACATTTCTGTATCCTTTTCTGGAATAATGTGGTAGTCATTCATCTGATAGGAGAATACTAGAACACTGCATCATGTTAAATGAGATTTAATGTGAAATGTATTTAACAAGACAATGCATGATAAAGTGTTATTAATTTTAAACGTATTCAATTTTTCATGCATCTTCACAAACGTTTTAAATGCAGGGACAATAGCACAGCTCTGTTTAAGCACAAAGTTTTGAAACAGGAGACTGAGGACTCTAAGGTTAATTTGGAGGAAAGGGGAACTTTCCTGCTAACCTACCATAGTTCAGAGTCTGACAGGTTCCAAAACCTCTCAGTAGTCCTCTATGAAAATTACTTTTTCTGATTTTTTGTTATAAGGACCCAGGACTTAGAGGTTTTGTGCAGGTCCCCAAGTACTGCAGGTAAGTACAGTAGAGACGGAAACTAACTTCTCTGCCTCCGTGTCACCAAGCACATAGCCTTCCACAATCTCAGTTCTCTTCCTAGGACTATGGTGCCACCCTCTGTCCAGTATTTTGGGCACTACTGTAAATGCCAAGGCAGCCCATGTGCTCCTGTGATGACTCTGTCGTGTCCCCAAACCAAACAGCAATGATCCTTCTGCACCCTCGATTTGGAAACTTACCACAGGTGAGGACTGCCATTGTGTTGCAGCACAGTGCTTTCAGACACCTGCACATCCCTCTAGGAATAAAAAAAGTCTGATTGCTTGTAGAAGAAAGGAAATCAATGGGGAGGATTCATCCTCAATCAGATTTGGGATATATTCCTTAGAGGAAGATGTCCTTTTGCCCATGGTTTTCCTAGTTAAATGTATTCATGTTGGGAAATTCCTTTCCTTATGTCTGCATATTTTTTCTTAATGTAAAAGAGAATGCAGGCACACCTTGTTTTATTATACTGCATTTTAGTTTGCTTTAAAGATATTGCTTTTTTTTTACAAATTGAAGTTTTGTGGCAACCTTGCATTGAGCAAGTCTATTGGTGCCATTTTTCCAATACCATTTGGTCACTTCATGTCTATGTGTCGCAGTTCTCACAATATTTCAAATTTTTTTCACTATTTTATTTGTTATGGTGATCTGTGATCAGTGACGTTTGATGTTACTATTGCAAAATGATAATGATTTGTTGAAGGGTCCGATGACAGCAACTTTTAAGAATAAATTGTTTTTAATTAATGTATGTACATTGTTTTTTAGACATAATTCTTTGCACACAATAGACTAGAGTATAGTGTAAACATAATTATAATTATGCACTGGGAAACCAAAACATTCATGTGACTTGCTTTATTTGATATTTGCTTTATTGTGGTTGTCTGGAGCAATATTTCTGAGGTATGTCTGTATTCCTTCAACTATATCATATTCCTGTAACTTAGATTTTGACATGTAGGTTTTAGATGATTGAAGAGGGCATTTTACAATGGGAATCGTGTTGTTTCAAAAGCTAAGGAACTACATGTATGTAAAAAATTTTCTGGCTAATTAATAACAATCAAAATTTCAAAAACCCATCAGAAGGTAAATTAACCAAATTGACATACCTGAATTCAAACTTTCAAAATCAAGAGCTAGAGATTATTTTCAGGCCTGCTGATAGCTCTTCTGATAACAACCAGCTCCACATTTTGGCAAGTGGCTCCTAAAAAAGCTCATAACTTTGAGCTAGTTATGTAACACACACAGTTCTCCCCGGAATCTGCAAGCCAGTGTAGCTCTGTCTTATCACGTAACAACTCTTTAACTCAGAAGGTATTTATTGAGCACCAACTGTATGCTGAAAACTTTTTCAGGCACTGGGAATAAAGTGGGGAAAAGACAGGTAAAATTCTTGACAGTATGGAGATTAAATTCTGGAGGGAGAAGAAGACAGTGACATTTAGACAAACTAAGAAAATGATATAATTTTAGATAGATGGGCTTTAAAGAGAATAAAATAATTCCTTATGGCTTCAATGGAGATTAGGAGTTTCCACTTAGCCAGAAAGGTCAGGGGTCCGCCCTCTGAGAAGGTGACATCGTCTATATTATTTTCCGATTTCAAATGCTTATGGCTGCAAAAAGAGAGAGTTTCTTGTAGTAACTCTGGTGCAAAGTATTTTTAGAGAGATCTCTGCTGACGGGGAAACAAAATTACAGAAGCTCATGAGTCAGTCCTCTCGGCGCATCTAGGACATTTGTATTGAGTATCCGTGGTTTTCTATCCTGTTTAATATTTGTGGGTTATTGATGGGAGAATGACAAATCACAACATTTTTGCTGAGTATTTAAGACTGTCTTGGCTTATTTTGTCAAGAGAGCCGTGGGTTCCATTCTGTATCTGTAAAGATCCTCCCAACGTCCCTGCGTTAGAATTGCTAAGATAGCACTAAGGCCACCAAAGCACCAATTCATCCTGTCCCCTCAGATAAGTCAGCGCCAGACTAATGAATAATATTCATTATTTGATAAATATACTCATAATCAGAACTCCCTCCAGAATTGCTCTGGTGTTAAATTGGTATTTGTACTGACAGTCAGAAGGGTTCATTCTTCACAAAAGCATAGCATAGGTGCAGAATGTATTCAGCAAACATGTAGAATCACTCAGCTGAGTTTGGGAGGATAGGTCAAGGTGATAAAATAAATTTGAGAGGAAGATGGACATCAAGGCATACTTTAGACATCTCATTGACCTTTATGTGCAAGGCAACTTTGTTTCTAACATTTCAAAACAATGCTGTTGTTTTTCTCTTTTTCAATTTATTTTTATTAAAAAAAAAAAAAAGCAAAAGTGAGGCCTACTGTGCATATTGTCTGGTATGAGGTCAAGAAATTTGGAATTTAACCTGAGTCATCATTTTTTTATATCCTCCTTTGCTTCTTTTGATAGGAAGAAAAATTAACAGTTGTGCATTGTGTGCTGGGCACCGTTTATCACCCTTTAGTCATACACACATTCACTCCTCTTAACAACTCTATGAAATGGGGTCTAGTTTGTATCATTCTCATTTTACAGATGAGAAAATACAGGAGAGGAAGCGCAATTATAGATAAACTTTATGGAGCATCAGTAATAATTAAATTATCATAAATTCAATGGTAAATAGTGTTTGAAAAATTATGATAGAACCCTAAAGGGAAGGGCCCATGTGAGCTTGGTTCACGAGTGCTGTACCAGATGTGCATCCATGATAAGAACTAGAAGCTGCATAACAAGGAATAATGGTGAAGGAAGTTTGGTAATTATGCAAATAAATATCAGAAGGGACAGCTGCAGAAGTTAGTTTGAGGAAGGGACCTCAGGCTGGGATAATGGGGAATGTGAATTCAGTTAATATCAATCACGATGTTTCTAGTCCTGTTTGACAGCTTATACCAGTTGGATGCATTACTTTCATAGACGTTAAACTACCAGAGTACTTCTTCCCTCGGCCCCTACTCCTACTCCCCCCTCTCTCCCCACTGATGCTTGCAGGCTTTCCCACTACTTGAAGGGAACAGGTGACCCTCCACCTGCTGCCTCGGGAGCCACACTCGATGAATCACCTCCTTTCCCTTCGGCACCTTCAAAACGCTTCCTCCCACTGGCCCATGTGTCCTAACATATGAATCTGCATTTTTCTTCTATGGACAAAAGTCTTTCTCCAACTGTACATCTGCATCTGGCTAATGCTCTACTCCTTTCCCTTCTCAGCCGAGACTCCAGAAAGAGACTCTGCTTCTCCTGAACCTACAGTTAGGTGATTTCCTTTCTTTTTCCTTTCCCTCCATGCTTGTTGAACCAGCTGGTTCCATGTATTGTTTGGGCAACTGCACTCTTATATCAGAGGCCATGCGTTCGAGTCCTTTTTATTCCTCTCATGTGGGCAAGGCAGTCACACCTCCCAGGCAACGGTGGACACGTGAGTCTCTGTCTAACTTCTTTCACTCAACATAACTTGTGAAATTCGTCTGCATTCCTGCTTCTGGCGGAATTCATTCCCACTCATGTGTGGCTTTCAACAATTCATTTATCCATACTCTTGTCAATGTTTCTTTGGGTGGCCTTATTATTTATTTGTTTTGAAATTACAAAAGCTGATGCTGTAACTCTCATGTACATTTATCCAGGTTTAAATATGCAAGTGTTACCGTAGGGTAATGTGCTCTTCCTGGAAATGTTGCATCTTTGGCTGTTAAACTTTAATAGAGGGACTTCCCTGGCGGTCCAGTGGTTAAGACTCTGCCTTCCAGGGCTTCCCTGGTGGCACAGTGGTTGAGAGTCCACCTGCCGATGCAGGGGACACGGGTTCGTGACCCAGTCTGGGAAGATCCCACATACCGCGGAGCGGCTAGGCCCGTGGGCCATAGCCGCTGGGCCTGCGCTTTCGGAGCCTGTGCTCCACAATGGGAGAGGCCACAGCAGTGAGAGACCCGCGTACCACAAAAAAAAAAAAAAAAAAAAAAAGACTCTGCCTACTAGTTCAGGAGGTGCAGGTTCGATCCCTGGTTGGGGAGATAAGATCTCACATGCCACGGGGTGAGACCAAAACTAAAATAAATAAATAAAATAATTGAAGGAAATCTTTAAAAAAGGGGGGGGGGTATTGGTGCTGTGCTTTCCACCCAGCTCTCAAAAAAAAAAAAAAAAAACCTTTAATAGATGATTTCAAAGGAACTTGTAAAGAGATTGTAACAATTTTTCCCGTGATCACTGTGTATAGTTTCTCTTGCGTCACCTCTTTGTCAACACTGAAAATGCAATAATTATTAATTTCTCCCAAACGTGTGTGTGAAACAATGTCCCAAGACTTTAATTTGTAATTCCCAAAGAATCGTAATACTTACTACATTTATCATTAGGGGGAGAAAGTGGTTTCATGTGGTATCTACTTAAACACCAACTTCGTTTCATTCTCAGACAGTTTCTGTTCTAGAAGAGCCACGAAGGAAAACTGGGAAGTGGAAATACATGAACTGCAGATCCAAGCCATTCAGCTGCACCATGCGTCTGTCACCTCGCAGTCAGAGAAGGCAGTGAGTTGCTGTCAGAAACATCACACACTAGGAAAAAAGATTGAGAAATTTGAAGTATCATTTTTCTCTCCTTGATAAAAATACTTCAAGAACGTAAATCCCAGGTGGAGGCCAAATGGGAGCCATAACAGTATTTACCACAAATAAAGAAGGGAAAAGATGATGTGTTTCTGATTTCATTTAGCATCGAGATTGATTATTCTGTAACTTTAGTGCCAGCAGCCTTCCTAATCAGTCTATTGGGGTAGGTGATAAATGACATATAAGCAATAAACAGGAAGATTAGCTGGATAGGAAAATCTTAACAGCTATTATTACATGGAAGAAAGTAGGTTACAAACAGGATGCACCAAATGACCCCAATTCTGTGAAAAGATACACATAGGAATAAAAGTGCATGAATGAAATTCTAGAAATAAACACCCAAACATTTTTGAGAGATAGATGTCCTTTCAGAAGTGTGGAATTACACATGATTTGTCTCATTTGTGATTTTCCATCTTTAAAATTTGCCAGGATGGACATGTACAACTCTTTAATAAGATAAATTACCAAAGAATATGAATGTCTGAGTACAACAAAAGAGCTATTTTACCCTGGCCAGAGGACACAATGAATGCCCTTTAGCTCCAAAAATAGATTTGGGGTTTTGGGAAGAGTTCCAGGGAGAGGTGAAAAAATGTTCAGGAACAGAGTAGAGCACTTGCAAATATGTAGGGGTGTGTGTGTGTGTGTGTGTGTGTGTGTGTGTGTGTGTATGCACTAAAATTGTAATGATTACTGAAGGAGGTGAGTTATGAGAGACTATTATTTTGTACTACTTTCTTTTTCCTGTTTTAAGAATTCCGTTCCACAAATTTGATGATCTTTTGTTGCATCCATGCTATAATGCTTTTTGTGGTGGTGGTGGTGTCCATGCAGCCTTGGAAATCATCTATACAGCACAGTCTTAGGAGCAATTCAAAAATTTTCACAACCAACCATAGTGTATGCATCCATCACAGAGCAACATGGGCAATCATTACAATTACCAGAATTATTTAATCAGCTATGGAAGAATCTGGTCAATTTATAGAGTAAAAAGGGCAAGGAGCTTTCTGATATTCAAGATGGTAAGTTTCACAGTTGAAGCTTTTAATATTGATAAATTAAAAGTTTAATAGATGCATAGCAAAAAAAAAAGAATTTACAAAGATTCTTCTCCACATCATTTCTTTATTCATTTGTCACACAAATAATGAATATTTATTATGTGCCAGGCACTGTTCTATTCTTTGAGGATACAGCGAAGAACCCAATAAGCAAAACCCTGCCTTCTGAAAATTGCATTTTAGTAGAGGCAGGTAAACAATAAACAAATTAAATAGGTAAATTATAGTGTGATAGAATGTGATGAACGTTGTGGAGAAAAATAGAGCCTGGAAAGAGAAACAGAAAGGGGCAGGAGGTTGTGATTTTCAACAAAGGAACCAGGAAAGACCCTACACAGAAAGTAGAATTTGAGCAAAGACTTGAAGGACTAAAAGCAATGATCCCTTTGAACACCGTAGAAAAGAGCATGGAGGTAGAGAGAAGAGCACATGTAAAGGCCCTGAGGCAGGAAGGAGGCTGGCCTGTTAGCAGCGGGGCAAGGGGATTATCTGCAGGGGCTGTGAAGGACTCTATAGGTTCTTAGAGACCATTGATAAGACTGAATCTTGAATAAGATGGGAAAGACTTTTGACATAGATTTTCACACAGTTGAGCAGGGGGAAAAAAGCTGTACTATTATGTGCTCCATATTATGCTAAAAGTATGTACAAAGTGTTAGAATTTTTTCCTCTTCTCTCAGGAGGAGTTAGGGGTTTCGAGACCCCACGTCTGTGCACTCCATCATGTTGACTGAGTCAGTGTCCATGTGACCACTTCAACCAATTTCAGTCTTCAGCGGTTCTTGTCACCCTCACTTGCAGTAACACTCACCTCACAACTGTTTCAATGTCCCACTCTTTGGCCACAATCTGTTTCCTTGCTCTTAGGACCCAGAACCACAGCAGCTCTGATAGTGTAACTCTCACCATCATGTTTTTGCATGTAAGCCACTGGGATGTGAAGGGGAGCTGGAATGGCCTAGTCTGTGAAGCAGTGAGAAAGGTTCAAGTCATCTGAGAGTGAGGATGAAGCTGTCTTCACGATGAAGGAGGTGCTGTAATAACCCCTTTCCTTAATTTGCTCCTTTAGCCCCACCCATTCAGTCATTGGTTCATTGAACAGGCATGTATTGAGCTCCATCTGTGGCAGCAGGAAATCCTGCATGCAAAACATGGCTCTAAACTTAGAGTTTTGTAGCCTTGGCAGAAAGATACAAATATTGTGGTTGAACTGAATGGAAAACTGGTATAAAATTTAAAAGAGAGGAACATCCCATTCAGGCAGTAAGGATGAGAAGAGGCTTTATGGTGGGTGATGGTTCTTGAATTAAGTGCTGATGGCAAGATATTAACCTCAGAGATGGGAAGGAGAATTTCCAGCCAAGTCACAGAAGCACTAATGCAGGATGTTTCTTTAAGAACAACCAGGGCTCTTCTTTGTTTGATTTTTCATCGCTGGTACAATACAAAGTGCAATAGGAGGTAAGGATGTACATCTAAGCTGAGAACCCAAGAAAGCACATTTGTCAGAAATCCTGGGTTCCTATCTTGATGGCATATTTTTCGGGGAGAGGATAAATGCCTCATTCCTTATTCAGAATAACTGTTCTTCTCCGTGAGTTGGAAAGAACATTCAAAGACAGAAGACATGACCATTTATATTAAGGATTCTTAGCCCAGGTCACAATCCTGATGCCTATCAATGTCGGCTGAGCCATATGTATTGCTCCTCTTTTCTCTCTGCATGGCATGGGCACAGCTTGCAGGACGCAATCATACAGCAAGTGAATCTTGCACTGACCTTGCCCTGTGTGGGGTGGGGGTCTTAGGTGAAAGCTTGTGTAGGTTCCATAGGAGTCTGCTGTCTTGGGGAATACAGTTCTCTGGTCACTTCAGGTGAATAGCCAGGCTTTTCTGTAACAGCCACAATTTAACTCTTGCTTTGCAGGGAGACTCCTCCCACCCCCACTGGAAGCCTTCCTGGAGGAGGAGGGTGGAGGTTGGTCCATGAGGGGACACATCACCTTCTTCTCTGTTTCTCATCTAGAGCTTCTATTCCTCCTCCAAGACCATGCTGACGCTGTGTGCAGCCCTCACGGGAAGGTCTTACTTGACTGGTCCTGTTGTGCTGATGTAACATGAGGCTCTCTGGACATGGCAGGTATTTATACCAGGCTCTTTCTCTTACACGTACTGAGAACAGCTCCCTCTTAGCCCCCTTGCCATTGGTGACAACATCGTTCTATTTCTGCTGGTTGTGTATTCTTCCAGTGGCCTCAATCTACTCCGTCTTGTTATACACAGAGGGTAGACAATTTCGTCATTTCCAGGATCTTAGGCAGGGACATTCAGTTTTTCCGTGTTAATTTTCACGCTGGCTATAGCAACTTTACAGATGTCCTTTACACTGATAATTTCTTAAGGATAGATGTTGGAATTTGCCAATTTTTTTCTCCGCTTCTGTTGATGACTACATGCTTTTACTTTTTAAGGTGTGTATATAGTAAATTACAGTGATTGCTTTTTTATTGAGGTGGTATACACAGTTATACACAGTTAATGATTTCAAAGTGCATGATTCAGTGGCACTTAGTTCACCTGCAATGTCGTGAACCACACCTCGCTGTAGTTTCATATGTTTTGTCACCCCAGAAGAATACCTCGTATCCTTTACGTAATTACTACCAATTGCTCCCTTCCCTCACCCCCTGGCCAACCACTGATCTGCTTCCTGTCCTTATGGATTTGCCAATTCTTTATATTTCATATAAAATGAATCATACAATTATGTGACAGGTCAGATTCTTTCACTTATCATATATCTTCGAGACTCAACCAAGTTGTAGCATTTATTAATACCTCATCCCTTTTTATGACTGAATAATATTTTATTGTATGTACACCCACAATTTATTTAACCATTATTCTGGTGATGGACATTTGGGTTGTTTCCACCTTTTGGCTATTATGAATAATGCTGCTCTAAACAAGTGCATAAAAGTTTCTGTGTGGACATAGAAACTTGTCATATGTTTTTATTCCTCTTGTGTATTACATAAGAGTGGAATTTCAGTGTCATATGGTAATTCTATGCTTAACTTTTAAAATAACAGTCAGGCTGTTTTCCTCTGAACTGCATGGTTGTACACACCATAGGAAATGTATGAGTTCTTATTTCTCCACATCCTTTCAAACACTTGTTAATTTCAGGTTTCTTTTTTGTTTTAAGTCAAGGTGCCCCCGCGTGTGTGAAGTGGCGTCTTTTTGTGTTTTCAATTTGCATTTGCATAATGACCAATGAAGTTGAGTATTTTTCATGTGCTTGATGTCATTTGCATATTTTCTTTGGAGAATATGTATTCAAGTCCATTGCCATTTTTAAAATTGGATTGTTTGTCTTTTTGATGTTGAGTTGTGAGAGTTCTTTTGACATTCTAGAACTAAACCCTTATCTGATAAGTGACTTGTAAATATTTTCTTCAGTTTTGTAGGTTGTCTTTTTCTCTGTCTTGAGAATGTTCTTCAATGCACAAAAATTCTTAATTTTAATGAAGTCTAATTTATCTTTTTTTCTCTTGTTGCTTGTGATTTTAGTGTCAATTCCAAGAATCCATGAACAGATTTAAGGTTATAAAGTATTATCCTTATGTTTTCCTCTAATAATTTTATAGTTTTATCACTTATAGAAGCCATTTTGAGTTAGTTTAGGTTTTTCTGAGGATTAAATACAATTATCACTGTTTCTCACACATAGTAAGAGCTTTAAAAACATTCGGTTTCATGTTATCACTGGGACCCAAAGCTCTGACTTTATATTTACAAATTGAAAAATTAGAAGCCCATAAATTTGAATTGATTTCTTCAGGTGACCAAAAGTACTATTTTCATTTTTCTTTCCTCCCACTCAAAATTAAAGGTTCTTCCAGGGTGTCACTCTGTGCCCAAAAGCTCACCCCAAATTCAGGTATCCTCTGTTTTTCCAAATATTCTCCCTGTTAGCAAACAAAAACTCTCCCTAATATCCTGTGTTTCTCCTCAGGATGTTGTCACTGTTGCCCTGAAAATACAGATTCCAGGGAAGCCCCACTGCCCAAGGTACCTGATACCCCCTTATCATAATGATGCCACAACTCGGTCTCTCTTCCAAATGGAACTACTGTGGATGATCAAGCAGGTTGGACATGAAAGGTGAAAAAAGAGGGACCTAAACAGATAAACTTTTGGGGGTGGGGGTTAGGAGAGAGAAGTACTAGAAACACAGCATTTCAAATTTTATACAGCTCCATCCTCATGTAACCAGATTGTTAGAGCCACTCCAAGGCCTTCAAAAGACCTGCACAGTTGAAGCCAAAGCTTCATCAGATTCACAGTAAATCCTACTGGGGTTAAACATATTTGCTGATTAATTCTTTAAATCCAACTACACAATATAGTTTCTCAATTTTTTTTTTATTATTATTTTCAATTTCCAGTCAAATGGTCAAGCAGGTTTTACCAGCTCAGACTGGTACGACCACAATATTCCAACTTTGAATCCCATCACTTTCCTCTCTGTGTGTCTACACCAGGCACATGGCCTTGACCCAGGCAGGGTCCTGACCCCAGCAGACCTTCTCTCCTGGGGTCTAGAAACCCTTCAGTCTCACGCACAGTCAGGGTTGTTTCCTTCTCTGATTCCTGGTTATCTACACGTGGGTCTTGTCTGATTCCAGCAGGAAGTGCTGGCACTCATTCAGTCAGTCAGTTTAAAGCTGTGGCGCCTCTCACAGTTTTAACGGTGAGCTGCTTAAGAATCATACTTGTGCTTATGGTTACCAGGGCTAAGGTGGAGGGAGGGATAAATATATAGCCTACTCTATATAGAATAGATAACTAATAAGGACCTACTGTAGAGCACAGGGAACTCTACTCAATTCTCCGTAATGACCTACATGGGAAAAGAATCTTAAAAAGAGTGGATATATGTATAACTGACTCACTTTGCTGTACAGCAGAAACTAACGCAACATTGTAAATCAATTATAATCCAATACAACCTTAAAAAAGAAAGAATCATACTTGTGGAACTAAGATGTAAGGAAGCTTCGAGTAGAGGAAATACTGAGCATATACTAGAAACACTAACTTCGGCTAGACACCAGGCACACAGGGCTACATGAGAAAAATACGGATTTGGTCCTCTTGAAATGTAAAGTCCAATAAACAAAGAGGAGAATGTCATAATTAATTCATCTGTTAATAAATGTTATGAAATAAATGTAAGCAGGACCTTTTTTTCATAGGGTAGTCAGAGATACAGAACTAAGGCTTGTGGAATCTCTGCTGTAATCCTAGTGAGCCAAAGGCATTTTTTTTTGGCTGCAATGGGTCTTCATTGCTTCACGTGGGCTTTCTCTAGTTGTGGCGAGCGGGGGCTACTCTTCGTTGTGGTGCGCAGGCTTCTCATTGCAGTAGCTTCTCTTGTTGTGGAACACAGGCTCTAGGCATGCGGGCTTCAGTAGTTGTGGCTCATGGGCTCTAGAGTGCAGTCTCAGTAGTTGTGACACATAGGCTTAGTTCCTCCACGGCATGTGGGATCTTCCTGGACCAGGGCTCGAACCCATGTCCACTGCATTGGCAGGAGTTTCTTAAACACTGTGCTACCAGGGAAGCCCACTAAATACTTTTAAATGTCACTCTACCCTAAGTGTTATGTATTGTCATCTCTAGTTTAAATGAGGAAACAGGTTTATATAAATCTCCCAGAGTAAAAATAAAAAAGAGAGCCACTGAATGTTTGAGCCCCCAAAGTAAAAGGACTTATTCCAATCAAAGCACAAGCTTTAAAAGAACCAGTTCAGACTGCTGGGCTTTTGCTCTGGGAGGTTGTGTATTTTTCTGACAGCCACAGTTAGGATGTTAGCCAGTTGCCCAATATGGCAGTCATGGGCACATGGAAATAACTGTCAGCTTAAAAATGTTACTTAATGAGAGTTGAAAGATGTAAATAATTAGATGGTGGGATTTCTATCCTCTGTTCTGGGCCATTTCTGAGAGGTGATGGAGTGTGACCTGCTTTTTATGGCTGACCTGGTAGAAAGAGTGAAGGTGCAACAAACACACAAAGGGTACACCACAGGGGCATGATTCCTATGGAAAAGCTAAAGGTCATTTATTCTAATAAAAATTTAAATTGAATACATCATTTTTTGCCTGAAGAAACTGATGTTACCATCTAAAATCTGACATTAAGTACCAACTTACTTATTCATAGGGTCCAGTCTGTCACCCCAACACCTGTGTCAAGTAGTACACCCTGGGTTTAAACTCTTAGGCTTTGAGTTCCAACAAACTAATGTTAAAATTCTGAGTCCTAAACACGGGGGCCCCAAGACTTAAATGAGGGAACGCAGATCTGAATGAGAGGCTTTGGAAGAGCCAGGCTGTTTTCTGAACTGCGTTAGGGTCCAATTTTAAGACTAAAGTTCCAAGATTTCGAATATTGAAAGTTTTGGTTGAAGAGAGAAAAACACAGCAATCAAGATGTAAACTTGTTATTGTCTGAATTTCTCCTATGCATTTGCCTTATAAAATGTTCCTTCTACTTCATAGATGTTTAATTTAGTAGTTCCTACTAAGAAAAGTATATTTTTAAAAACTATATGGGGCTTCCCTGGTGGCGCAGTGGTTGAGAGTCCGCCTGCCGATGTAGGGGACAGGGGTTCGTGCCCTGGTCCGGGAAGATCCCACATGCCGCGGAGTGGCTGGGCCCGTGAGCAATGGCCACTGAGCCTGCGCGTCTGGAGCCTGGGCTCCACAACGGGAGAGACCACAACTGTGAGAGGCCTGCGTACTGCAAAAAAACAAAAACAAAAAAATCTATATGGATGAAGGAGGTGGAAAAATGCCCTCCCTAATAAATGTCCATGTCCTAACCCTTGGATCTTATAAATGTGTTACTGTACATACAGCTGTAGGATACTAACCAGAGATGCAGCATTTCTGCCTTTGAAGGTGGAAGGATGGAACTAGGAGCCAAAGAATGTTGGCAGCCTGCAGAAAACAGGAAAGACAAGGCACTGAATCCTTCCCCAAAGCCTCCAGAAAGGAAACCAGCCTGACCCCGACCTTGATCTTAGCCCAGGGAGGCTCATTTTAAACTTCTGAACTACAGAACTTTAAGCTAATAACTTTGTATTTTTTAATCACAGATTGCTGAATTTGTTAGAGCAGTAATAGAAAATGAACATTATAGTGGAATTTCTCTTTTGTGAATAACTATAACCTCATTTCTATGTGACTTCCTTGTCAATGTAAAATAAATATTATGTCTTTTTAAATAAATAAGCCCATTAATAAAAAAAATGCAATTAACAGCATTGGGTATATGTCAAAGTTTCATATCTCACTTAAATCTATGAAAGAATATACTTACTGTAAGAAGGGTTTTTGGCATGAAGCCAGGAAGTTAGAAAATTGAAGCAAAAGGTAGCAGACAGTGAAATGTTTCCAATATTTTGTGTGTGTTTTGTTTTGTTTTGTTTTTAATCAAAAGATAGAGGTTACTAGAAATTCACTATCACTGGGAAACTTGCAGCCTTGAAATTGGAGTGAGTCATCACATGTTTTGCCTGTGGTTGAGATAATTTTATTTTCCTTTTCAGTTGGATTTGTCAAAGAATTCTTAGGGCTCAGTACAAATCCCAAAGAATCCTTAGGAATCATACTGATCACTTAATGATCAGTATGACAGGGTAAGCAGTTTATGCCAATTGGAAAAAGTTCTTATCTATTTTTCCAGCAATTCTGAGCAGTCCTTTGCAATGTGATTGCATAGGAATTCAACATAAATTAACATTGGTTTTTATGGTACCTAAAAGTATCACTTAATAGCATAGGAAAATATGTGACAGGTGATATTTGAAAGAATAAATGGATTATAAAATTATCTGTATATATGATGCCAATTCTAAGAAAATTACACACAAAAAACATATTGGCAGGAAAAAGTGTCCAAATATTAACAATGACAATTCTTGGTAATGCTATTGTGTGTTACTTTTCTTTTTCAAATTCTCCCTCTCCTGAATCTCATATACACTGCAATTTTTTACAATTAAATATAAAAGAACAAACAAATTGGAGGAAGAAAGACTAGTAGCATTTTTTTCCATAAACCCAAGGTCAGCTCAACATTAGAAAATCTACTTATGCCGAGCAAAATGTTAAAGGAGAATAACAATATAATAATTATACTTACATAGCTCATTGTATACCAGGCACTGTTCTAACAACATATATTCTACACTTGATATTCACAGCAATACTACAATGTATGTGCTGTTAATATCATCATTTATAGATAGTGGAGCCGAGGCACAGTTTGTTTAAATATTTTACGTATGTTCTCACAGGAAATAAGTGGTCAAAGTTGGAATTCAGACCCAGGAATCCAGACGCCCATGTGGAACAAAACGTTTACATTTTAAAATAAAATTGTTATTGCAACATAAATAATAAGAAGGCATCCTTCAGATACAAAATATCATGATCAATAAAGAAATTCTCAAAATCATTTACAAAACAATGACGCTGATAACACTGTATCCTGACTTCTATTCAGAAAAACACTACAGATATCAGAGAGCAGTGAGACACAATTTTAAAACTAGTTAATATTTTTAGGGACTTCCCTGGTGGCACAGTGGTTAAGAATCCGCCTGTCAGTGCAGGGGACACGGGTTTGAGCCCTGGTCTAGGAAGATCCCACATGTCTCAGAGCAGCTAAGCCCGTGCGCCACAACTACCGAGCCTGCATCATACAGCCCGCGAGCCACATCTACTGAAGCCTGTGCACCTAGACACCATGCTCCACAACAAGAGAAGACACTGCAATGAGAAGACTGCGAACCACAAGAAAGAGTAGCCCCTGCTCACCACAGCTAGAGAAAGCCCGCTCGCAGCAACAAAGACCCAATGCAGCCAAAAATAAGTAGACAAACTAGTTAATATTTTTAAACAAGAGAGTAAGATTGTAAATGAACAATTCTGTCAAGTTCCTCACTATCAAGTATTACATTATCTGTCGGTTTTATGTAGATGTTCTTTATTAATTTGTATAAAATCCCCTCTGCTCCTAATTTGCTGAGAATGTGAATGTGTGTTGGATTTTGTCAAGTACTTTTTCTGCATCTATTAGTGTGATTATATGATTTTATTTTCTTTTGCCTGTTCATGTGATGTATTATATTAGTTGATTTTTGAATGCTGAAGCAGCTTTGCATAACTGGAATAAAATCCAGATGGTCATGTTACATAATTCTTTTTATACAATGCTGGATTCATTTTCCCATTCTTTAATAAGAAGAACCAAGAATCTTTGGAAAAGTGATTGATTGATTCTAGGGCTGAGGCAGGCAAATACTGTATGAGCCTGGAGCAACTTTTAGTGCCAGAACGTAAAGAATAGCTTTAAAAAAAAATGTGACAATGACACATGAACCTACCTGAAATATAGCTTACAGGGGCGAAAGCCAGAAGACGCTGAGGAACAAAATAGATAACAATAATATTAAGTTGTAATCCAAAGACTGAAATAAATATTTATGACTTTTGTACTAGTTGATAAGTGATTGAATATGTAAATAATGGTAAATAGGGAAACACTTTTCTTAGAGAAGAACCTTAAACAATAAATGTGGAAGAAGTGAGGGGAATAGAAAATCACTGTTAGAACACCAGAGTAATAGTTGCTGCAGGAACAAGCTGCCGATAAATGAAAACTCAGTAGAAAAACTTCTATACGGGCTCATATTATCTCCTTACACCATAGTAATTATGTGTTAATTACTATGGTGACTGTAACTTATGTTCACATATTATATGAAACTTTTATTTCTGGAAGGTGGAGCTGAATTACCCTGTCCTTCAGTAGAGGCTGGATTTAATGAGTCACATCAAACAAAAAGGAGATTAGAATGAAAAATAACAGCTTTTACTGGGATAGAACTTAATCAAATGATTGAGTTAATATCGTCAGTGGTTAATCATATTGACATTGTGTGTCCTCTGACTTAACTCAATGAGAAAAGCACTTTACCTCTGTGATAGTCTTCCCCCAAACCCATAAACCTGTCTAATCAGGTGAAAACATCAGACAAATCCAAACCAGGAAAATTTCACAAATTTCTGACCTAGTGCTTTTCAAATGTGTCATAGGCAAGAAAAGCAATAAAAACTGAGAAACTGTCACAGAATGGTGGAGACTAAGGAAACAAGATGATTAAATGCAACATGGTTTCCTAGATTGGGCATTAGTGTGAAACCTGGTGAAATTCAAATAAATAAATGATGAAATTCTATTTTAATTAAGAGAATTGTACAACCTAAATGTCCATCGACAGATGAATGGATAAAGAAGGTGTGGCACATATATACACTGGAATATTACTCAGCCATAAAAAAGAATGAAATAATGCCATTTGCAGCAACATGGATGGACCTAGAGATCATCATACTGAGTGAAGTAAGTCAGACAGAGAAAGACAAATATCATATGATATTGCTTATATAAAGAATCTAAAAAAAAAGATACAAATGAACTTATTTACACAAGAGAAACAGACTCACAGACTTAGAGAACAAAATTATGGTTACCAGGGGAAAATGTGCAGGGAAGGGATAGATTGGGAGTTTTGGATTGACATATACACACTACCATATATAAAATAGATAACTAACAAGGACCTACTGTAGAGCACAGGGAACTCTGCTCAATACTCTGTAATAACCTAAATGGGAAAAGAACTTGAAAAAGAATAGATATATGTATGTGTATAACTGAATCACTTTGCTGTACACCTGAAACTAACACAACATTGTAAATCAACTATACTCCAATAAAATTAAAGTTTAAAAAGAAGAAAAAAAGAGTATTGTACTGATGTTCATTTCTTAGTTTTGATAAGTGTACCAAGCTGATATAAGATAAAATTGAGCGAGATCATGTTAGAAGCTCTAGTTTCCTCATGAAGGAACCAGAGTCTTCAGCTGAGGCAGAAGGCAGGAGGCTGGGGTGGATCAGAGGTGGCCTTGGACCTCGTGGGGAAGCTGGGAGTGTGCCCACCAGGATGTCTGCTCTGGGTAGACTGGCGGGCGAAGCTACGTGAGAAGTGCTGATAAAAACATGAAGGGATGAAAATAATAAATTTGTGAATTTTGGAGGTTTAGGGGATTGGATGCAGAACTTAGTATATCAGCACTTACATTTTCAGAGAGAATGTCAAATAAAAACATAAAAAGATGTTCAACCACATTAATGATATTTTAGTGAGATATTTTTATTTGGAAAATTTTTTTTAATTGATAGATAGCCAGTATTTGCAATAGTATGATAATTCAGTGATCTAAGTCACTCTCGCTGTGAGTATAAATTGATAAAATTTCTCTGGAAGCAATCAAGCCATATTTTCAGACATATGCAAACTAATAAGAAACAAGTCTTTACACAAAGAAATATAACTTCCAGGAACATATGTCAAAGAAATAAACAGAACTTGCAGAGATATGTACATAAAGACATTCACTGTAGCTATTTTTAATAACTAATTTTTAAAGTGTTAGACTTATAGAAAAATGGAGAAGATAGTACAGAGAATTCCCAAATACTCCATACTGTTTCCCTCTGTTATTATTCCAATCTTAAATTAGCATTATACAGTTTTACAATTATGAACTGATGTTAATATATTATTAGAGAAAGCCCATCATTTATTTAAATTTTCATAGTTTTCACCTACTGTCCATTTTCTGTTCCTGGACCCCATCCCAGGCACCAGATTCCATTGAGCTCTCATGTCACTTTAAGCTCCTGTTGCCTGTGGCAGTTTTGCAGATTTTCCTTGTTTTTGTGTTTTAGCCCTTCTTTTAATGACCTTGACCAATTTTGAGGAAATTAGTTTGAAAATTTTCTCATGATAAAACTGGAGGGCTTCCCTGGTGACACAGTGGTTAAGAATCCTGCTGCCAGTGCAAGGGACATGGGTTCGAGCCCTCATCCAGGAAGATCCCACATGCCACGGAGCAGCTAAGCCTGTGCACCACAACTACTGAACCTGCACTTTAAAGCCTGCTAACCACATCTACTGAAGCCCTCGTGCCTAGAGCCTGTGCTCCGCAACAAGAGAAACCACCTCAGTGAGAAGCCCGCGCACCGCAAAGAAGAGTAGCCCCTGCTCGCCACAACTGGAGAAAGCCCACGCACAGCAACGAAGACCCAATGCAGCCAAAAATAAATAAATTAAATTAAAAGAAAAGAAAGACTGGAGTTATGGGTTATTGGGAAGAAGAACACAAGGTGCAGTGCCATTTTCACCACATCATATCATGTCATCAGGTCGTGATTTATGACTGTTGATGTTGACCTTGCCCACGTGGTAGGGGTTCTATTTGTCGGGCTTCTCCACTGTAAAGGGACCCTCCCCCTTCCCTTCCCCGCCGTACACACTGGAAGTAAATGCATCTGTGAGGTTCACACCTCAGGAGCAAGAGTGATACTCCCTTCCTCGAGGTTGGAGTTCCTACGCAAATACTTCAGAACTCTTCTGCATGAAATGTGTGTGTCTTTACGCCTTTATTTATTAATTTACTCAGTCATTTATATCAGTATGGACTCATGGATGTTTATTTCACACTTTGGGTTATAATTCAAAACTACTATATATATTTTGATGCTAAAATTGATCCAGTTTTAAATATGGGGAGCACTGTCAGTCGGCTTCTGTGTTCCTTTGAAATACCCTCAACAACCTGTGTGCCTGTGCATGTGAGTGTGTGTACGTGTGAGTGCATGTGTGTATGCACATGTGGGCACACATTTGTGTGTGCACCTCTCTGTGTGTATTTGAGTGCTTCCTTACTTTCTAGCACTACAGCATGCTCCAGTTTCATCTTGTATTTATTTATTTTTTTCCACAAATTACCCAGGAGGCCTGGTTTCTTTTATGGGAGAATATTACTAGAAACCAAAATCTGGTTACTGGATGTTTCTATTGTTACTGGGATTTTTGTCTCACCCTCTCAACTGACAGAGCAAAGAACAGATGTGTTTCTACTAGCTCCTGTGAACACACATCTGTAAACACTTGAACAAGTCACCACCTCTCACTGTATTAAGTAACCACAGTTCACATCGACAACTCTACCGCAAGGATCACTCTGGCCTCCTTCTCTTGCTTTTCTGTAAATGCCACTCCCACAGTGAGAAAGCTGACCCCACCCTCTGCCATCCATTTACTTAATATACTCCCGTGGGAAGTAACACTATCAACTGGAGTAATGTGCTTATATGCAGCTCCTTTTGCCTTTAGTCTCACAGACTAAATTCATTTACAAAGGTACTTACGCCCACACCTTTCCCACCCCGTTCCCTTCACTGAGACTCTTTCATGCGTTTGTAATACAATTAGATTCATTTGTCACAGTCTGCATTACTTCCTGGGTCCTCAAACTCCTAATTTTTTTTTTTTAATACATTAAGGTTCAGTTTTCATGCCATAAAATTCTATGGCTTTTGTCAAAGGCAAAAGGTCTTACATCCATCTCTATAGTTTCATATGAAGTGATTTTGCTTTCCTAAAATTCCCCGGTGATCCCCCTATTCATTTTTTCCCCCTCACCTGAATTCTTGGCAATCGCTGATCATTTTACTGCATCTATAGTTTTTCCTCTTCTGGAATATCATGGAATTGCAATCATACAATGCATATGCCTTCTTACACTGACATTTATCACTTAACAATATGTATTATCTTTCCCCTATGTCTTTTTTGTGGTTTGATAGTTAATTTCTTTTTATAGTTGAATAACATTCCATTGTATGATTGGACCAGAATTTGTTTATCATTCAACTACAGGAGGACATCTTGTCTGCTTCTGGTTTGGTAATTATGGCTAAAGCTGTTATAAAAATTTGTACAGGTTTTTTGTGTGAACGTAAATTTTCAATCAATTTGTTAAGGTTGATAAGTCAATTGCTAGATCATATAGTGAGACCATGCGTAGATTTGTATGAGATTACCAAACTGTCTTCCAAAGTGGCTGCACAACTTTTCATCCCCACCAGAAATGGATGAGAGTTTCTGTTGCTCCCCATCCTCACCAGCATTTGGTGTTGTCAGTGTTTTGGATTTCAGTCATTCTGATAGCTATATAGCAGTATCTCATTTACAATTCCTTGACAACAAATAATGGTAAGCATATTTACATATGCTAATTTGCCAAATGTATATCTGCTTTGGTGAGGTACCTGGTTTTTGCCCATTATTTATTTGGATTTTTTTCCTTATTGTTGAGTTCAAAAGGGTCCTAGCATAGTTGTTGATTTTTAGTTTGTTCATTTTTTTCTTATTGTAAGAAGAGAATGACAGTGTGTGAGCTCTTTACTTGTGGAAACTGAAACTGGAAGTTTCGGCAGTCATATTTCAATAGCAAAAATTAAAAATAGTACTAATGTCCAAAACAGAAATCCCTGGAATGGTATCATGGTAATATGTCTACAGAATATGGTTAAGTATCACGTATCACATGACTCCAGAATATGGGTGTATACAAGCAAAGGAATCAGGGGTGAAACAGAAAACTGGTAGTTGATAGACTGATAATTTTAAAAGGGGTCCTATTTATCCATTCATTCATTCAACCATTATTTATGTTTGGGGCCCAAAAGAAGAAAATTTGCTAATTCCAAGAATTCTCAAATTGTGATGTTATTAGCAGCGACTCATGGTGTCTTGGAGGCCTAAATATTCTCCTGAAACCCCAGAAAATGCAATGGCAATAAATAATATAATTACACCAGTTTCTATGACTCAGTTCAGTGTGTTACCACTCTCATGTCTGAAGTCCTCAGCTCGGTCTTCAGCTTCATAAAGAAAGTCCAAAGCTGGCACAAAAGACAGAGCTCCTGGTAGGAAATAAAAATGTGTTCTTTTAGTATGTGCCCAGTTGAATATCTCTTCTGAGATTCAATTGAGGGTATAGAATTGATCCAAGTTAAGATAAATTCCAAAATCTCAAACAGACCCAGATACACAGTGATTTTCCACTAATATTGGTAAGTAACAAATCCTTTGTGGTACAAAGCAAGGTATAAAAGTATAAATAGACACACTTCACATCCACCTTTCTCTCTGGCAGAATGAAAGAGTACAGGTGAGATGTATTTTTTAGGAGTCCAACCTCTTCCAATACTTCTTATTGCAGATATTAAATTGCCCCCCTCAGCTCCAAGCCCACCCTTCTGTCCCCTGCTCTGTGAGTTTGGGGCTGGGGTGCTTCCAGCACGTGAAGTGACCAGGGGCTAGAGGAGAAGTGAGGGGGCTCCTTCGTGTTTTCCCCTTGGAGTCCCTGGTGCAGCAATGATGCCTCGTCTCTCCAGCAGCTGCACTCCTTTGGGAGGTCAGGGTCACAGGCTCATGGCCACCTCCTCTGGGCTCAGAGCAGAAGCACCTGATGACCAGCCTCAGAGGGCTGAGTTTCAGCCACTCCTCCCCACTCACCACACCTTCCTGTAGACGCCTCCTCCCTGATAACTTAGATTTCACACTCTATGGGTCCAGTAGTTAACATTTTTATAACTAGCTAACAATTTGTAGTATTAAATTCTGTCCAAATAGCTGGAAAAGCTTCTGTCTTTTGACTGATAGATCAATAAATTGATAAACATATTTGACTAAATGTCTATATGATTAAACATCCATATGATTAAAAGAAGAATATCTGTAACAAAGATAAAAGATGGCTGGAGTAGCTTCTATGTAACAATGTCAAGACCCCAAGAAACAAAGGTCATAAAGATACCTGTTACCTGTATATTTTAGACTACTGTTACTACTACTACTAATAACAATAATTAAAAATACCTTAAAGAATAGAAAAAATGTTTAAACCTAAAAGCCTTACAAATTTTATGCAGCAAAATTTTTCATAATTACAATTGACAGTGGCTTAATAACACATTCTAATACATCATTCAGATCTGTAAATTGAAATATCTCTCAGAAAAGCAATTTGGCACAGATTTCAAGAGCTGAAAAAGTGTCAAACCCAGTAATATCACTCCTGGGAATCTGTGATAAGAGTATTTTGAAAAAAAAAAAGTATAAGATTAAAAATAATTATTTCATTTAGTATTGTGTGTTAATAAAAATTGGAAATAAATCAAATCTCCAAAAATAAGATATTATTTAATTATACAAAGTTTACTGTGTTTATTGGCCTAATAAATATGATGTAGTTGTTAACAATTTTAAACACTATGTATTAACATGAGAAAATAATTATATTAGTATAAAGTAACTAAATGAGAATACAAAATAGTAACTTTGTTACGGTTATAAATATGTAAAACATATATGAGTATAGAAAAAGAGAAAGATGGGAATGTGAAAACAAAAACAGAGAGATAAGAAGTGTTACGAGTGTTTTTTTTTTCTTAAGAGCTAAAATTATATATTTTTTAATACGGATGTAGTAAATAAAATATTTTAAAATTTCATTATAATTTTAAAGCTTTATTTTCCTCAAGTGACTTTACAAATGCTAATTTTAATGAGCATACAATTTGAATTTAAAAGATTGTGAAAAGCATTTTTAGCCTCAATATTATAGAAAATCATCACCAAAGATAAGAATTCTGTTTGTTGGAAATGATACCGAAAGTGGGGGTCTGGCTGCTCGTCACTCAAAAGCCAATAAAGAGGCAAGGCTGGTGGAAAGGAAGGTTTGCTTTATTTTGGAGGCCGGCAATCAGGGGGAGGGCAGGCTCCTGTCCAAAGGCCGACTCCCACCCAGTGACAACCAGTGGGCAAGAGCTTTTATAGACAGGGGGAGGGGGCTACATGCAGAAACAGCAGTCAGCTCTGACAGTCATCTTGAAATTGGTCATCGGTTGTCTGCCCAGCATCATCTTGATTGTTTTAAGTACAGTTAGTCTTCAGTTCCAGGGTTGGTTTGTTCCCATTTTTTGAGGCCAATTCTCGGAATTGTGGAGACATATGTCATGGCTACGTTCTGGTCATCATGTAGTTCACTTCTTCCATCTGCTGGGGGTTTTAGTATCTACGAGACGGCTCACAGGATGTGGCTCAGAATATTATCTGCAGCCCTTGAGGAGGAACTAAAGGTCCTTGACTTTGCCTAATGACTAAACTATTATTTGTTTAGTCTTGTTGTACTGTCTTCCTCTGTTTCTTCATTTTCTCACTTCTCTGATTAAACTTAGTCTTTGGCTAAAGTTTTTCCCCAGACAAAAGGCAGGCGGAGGACATGGGGGGCAGGGACCTGCTCCGTTTCAGAAAGAGGAAAGGAAATGTTTTCTAAGGGTTAGGAAATAAATGGTGGCTTTTAGCACACATAGCTACTGAAAAATTTAGCCCTGACTCTTTATCAAATATATAAAATTTTGAAAAGTGCCAATGCAGCCCTGAGAATATTAGTTCACTATCAATTTTATGCAATTTCTTGTGCATCATTTGTTCCAGTGTCTAAAGATGAATTTTAAAATGATATTTTTTTAAAGATTTGCTGAATGAAAAGAGTTAAGTCATCAAATAATGAACTCTGCATTTTGCTGGTGAGTGGGAAAGCAAGGGCTGAATATTAAAAACATGTGGCATAAACACATAAAAGACCCACAGAAATTCTAGTTTCTGGATCCTACTTACACCCTGACTCCTCCATGTTTTGGAAATGGTTTGACTTGTGTCTGTAAATATCTTTAGCTGTAAAATTAATAAATTTCTAACACAGTCCTCAAAACAGCAGTTTTTTGTTTTTTTGTTTGTTTGTTTTTTGCGGTACGCGGGCCTCCCACTGCTGTGGCCTCTCCCGTTGCGGAGCACAGGCTCCGGACGCGCAGGCTCAGCGGCCATGGCTCACGGGCCCAGTCGCTCCGCGGCATATGGGATCTTCCCAGACCGGGGCACGAACCCGCGTCCCCTGCATCGGCAGGTGGACTCTCAACCACTGCACCACCAGGGAAGCCCAAAACAACAGGTTTTTTTTCCTGAGTTGTGTCTACTGCTAGGGCAGTTTGCATGCTGTTAACTAAGTGACAAGTCTGACACGATTCACTAGAGACTTTTAATATTAAAGATTAAATGATGATATCATTTATCCAAATTTGTAGCTAAGGGTGCTGAGGAGTAAGGAAGGAAAGAAAACAGATTATAAACGTTATACGACAAAATGTCGTAGAGCATTGACTGCTACATTAAAATGCTGTAGGTTGTGTCTCAGAGCAGCAGGAGAGCATAATGGTTGCATCAGACTCTGCTATTGTTCAAACAGCTTGTGGCTTCTCCGTGGGATGGATTTTCGTGGCTGCCTTAGTGACTGCAGGCTTGGCCACCTGCATTGCTCAGCCCACTGAGAGCACAGGTAGTTAGTTACCTGAGCCCCTGGGAGCAGAGCCTCTGAGAGGCATTGAACGGTTCAGCCACATCTTTTATCTCCTCTTCTCTGAGACAAACAAGGTCTCAGGTCAGAGCTGCATGTTCAGGGAGTATCCCAGAGCAGAAATTGATGTGAGCAGTGCAGCAGCTGCCCACGGCTTTATGCTCAGCATCAAAATGAAAATGGGAGACAATCCTAACGCTCGTAAACAAATTATAATATGTTGAAACATTAAAATAATTTTAAGAAGGACACATGAAAACATATTTATAGAGTATGATGCAACAAATATAAAACAAATCAAATAATCTAAAACTACTCTTATGTAAAATGATTATGTTTAAATATGGCTTGAAAAGAAATCTGAAAAGAGAGGAACTATGACACATTTTATTTTTTTGCACATTATTTTTTTAAATGAATACAGAAAAGGTTTTGCCAAGATTATAGCATAAGCAATGTGACACTTTCTGGTGATAGACAGCTGATTCTATTATTTATATACACATTTACAGTTTATTTTATATTTTTGAAGATTTAGCTAGCTAAGAATACATTTATGTTGTCTTCCATACCTAGTTTGTTAAAAAGAGCACATGGGCAGAGATTGTACAAAAATCCTTTGGGAAGTGTTAGAAAAGCAGCAGTGAAAAAACTGGACCACTATAACTATAAATCAAAGTGATGCATTGTCTTCACTTCTCACCCAGATGCCCTAGAAAAATGAAACTGCCCAGAGTATTAGAACAAGAGGAAAAGGTACCCACGCGTTCCTTCGCAGGCCAAGGGAGCAGCTGGAGAAAAAGCCCTCGGTGCCACTGCTTTGTAAATTCTCTTTCGATAGAGCCCCCATTTGTGTGTCACCACCTCCACGTGGTGGATCCCATGGGAATGTTTTAAGAAGATCTTTGTCTCTGAATCATAATATTTTATTTCTGTGAAAGGGACTCTATTATAACCATTTGGAATAAAGCCAGAGTTAATCAAAGAGTCTGTCTAAAGGATTTACATTTCTAAACACTATGTATGCATTTTAATGCACTTAAATATGAAAATAATCTTTTGCACTACATTCTTAGTTTGACATAATGCCTGACGAACAGTGACTGTATTTAAAGGAGTGCCTGGCACGATAAAGCATGTAGCTAAATGACAACATTTTTATGCACTGTGACAGCAATTCACTTGAAAACAGCTTTTTATTTAATATTTAGAAGAACAGAAAACAAACCATTTGTATATCACTCACTCCATATCCTCTTTGTGAGGCCACACGGAATAAAATCCTCACGTCTCCAATTCTGGAAAGCAGTGTTTCTATGAAACTAGTTAGTTGGCTCATGTAGCTACAGGACTCTAATAACTATCCATGCTTTTCCTCTGATGTGGGATATTGAAAATTTAGAAACAGACTCAAAGCTGACTTCTAGAAATGTACGTGACTCTACACCGTGCATTTTATGTGCCCTGCAACCCTGTCACTGTTTTCATTTTTATTGTATCTTCATCTGGATTTCTTCCACTTTTGTCTTAATTCCAATATTGTCTATATGTTTCTTTTAATTGCCTCTAGTCAAAGTAAAGAAAATAATAATTCCTGAACCTATTTGTCCTTAAAAAACATAAACAGTGCCTTAGACAAGGTTTCTAGACTCAGCAACCAGACCTGGCATCCTGAGCTTGATGCGGACCAGATCCAAACACTTCCCAAGTGTGATCCATGGAGAGAAGAGCCTGGAATACACTGGGACTCGGCTCCTGACCCCTCAGAGGTAACCGGAAACTGTCTGCTTGTCAGCTTCCTGCTCAGGGTGCCAGGGGCTAAATCAAACTTTCCTGGTCCTACACTCCCAGGAAAGTCAGCTTGCTACCTACTTTTCTTCTCAAAGCTCTTACTGTTCTAAGGGTTCAAACAACTTTTTCCTTTCTTAGCAAGCAAAATCCTCTTTCAGAGAAAGTGATATTATTTGTTGCATCTTACAGGGGCGATTCTTATCATTAATTTAATTGGTCTACAGTGAGATTCCCTGTAACAGGCAAAGTCAACCAAGGAAACAGAGACTGTACACTGTCTGCCCCCAGAGCTGCCTTCCTCACCCTTGTCCTCCTGACCCTGTGCGGACCCCCAGGGTGGGGCTGTGGGCAGGGCACAGAGGTCACCTGCTTCCACCGGACCTCTATGTCTGCCCGGGGTGGGGACGCTTAGCTCTTCACAGCATAGAGCTGGGTCTCCAATGTGTAGCTCTAATTGCCCTTTTGCACATCTTTAAAGAGAGAGCAAAGCTGAATAGCCCTGCCAGGTTGGCCTGTGGGCAGTACATCCCCTGCTTTCCTCCCATACTTGGCTGGGCTCCCGGACAAAGCAGCACCCCATGCTAGCAGGGGTGGGGTGTAGCCACCAGATGCTTGCCTCCCACGTGCCCAACCCCACTTCTCAGGCAAAGACCTTGATTACAGAGCAAGATTAAGAGGACCTGAGTTCCCTAGACCTCATCCCCCCAGGCCACAGTAACAGGGTCACCTATAAGTCCCAAATTACAACCCTGAGGACTCATCTAATAAATTATGATAAATTCGATCTGTTCCCTGTGGTCTCCAGCTCAACTGCTTCTGAGAATTATTTCCCAGGTGATGCTGCTCCAGGGATGTTCCAGAGCTCACAGTGGGTGAAGTCCTTGCCTAGACAAATGCAAAACTGGAGACGAAGCATTTGGTAACTCTTATAGTAATTTCACAGACTGATGTTATGTGTTGAATATAAGTAATTAGGGCCGGTAGTATGCTTTTTTGTTTTTAAAATTGTGTTTCTAGCATTTTATTTTTATTCTATTGTTTTAAAAGTGTTGATCCCTCACAGGTTAAGGAATAAAACAATGGAAAAGGGTCCTTTCCCACGGATGGTTTGAGAAGCCCTGTGCCCAGCGGTGGCCGCCGTGAGGTCAGCTCTCACCCACCTGTTCTCTGCAGGGAAACTGGGATCCTGCCCAGGCCTTGAAACTGGTCTTCAAGCAGGTCCTCCTAAGAGTCCAGCTCTAGTTTAAATAAATGAATGGAACCTGCAGCTTCTAATGCATGATGAATAACACAGCCAGCAGCCATGTCCACGCCCTCAACTTTACCAAGACAAATGGTCTCATGTTCGCAGAGCTGGCATTTCCATGACTTTCGTAGCTTTGATATTAACGTATACATTTTTGCAATGTCATCTGAAAAATAGTCTGTGATATCAATGTTATTTTTATCTCAAGATTATAAAAAGGAATAAGGATAAACAGGCCTAACTTATCTGTTCAGATTCTGTAAATGGAAGAGCCGAGATTTGAACCATGATACTGGGTGTCAGATTCCATGCTCTCACCAAAGCCCCAAGATGCGTTTTGATATAAGTAAGTGACACGTGCTATCTCCCTCTGGAATGACTGCCATTTCAAACTCCACACGTCCAGGACAATATTTTAATAATCTTCTTACCCCCATCGACCCCCACTGACTTTCACTGAACCCCAATGATCCCCACTAACCTCACTGACCTCCACTAAACTCCTGTTACTGCCCCTGACTAACCCCACTGACTCCCATGAGTCCCGCTGCCATAACTGCCATACCCCCCATCGCAGGAAATGGTGTCACTGATTTATCATGTGCTCACACCCAAACATAGGAGCCAAGCTTGCTTTGACTCTTTCTCTGATCCCCCCCTCAAAAAATCTCAGCAGAGTTGTATGATTCTAATTCCCAAATCTCTGGAATGTATCTCTTTTCTCTTTGTCTCTGTTACTATTTGTATCAGTCAGGGTTCTCCAAAGAAACAGAAGCAACTGTGTGCGTGTCTGTGTCTGTGTCTGTGTCTCTTTGTGAGTGTATGTCTGTATCTGTGTTGTGTCTTTGTGTGTGTGTGTCGGTGTCTATGTGTGTGTGTCTGTGTGTGTGTGTATGTATCTGCGTGTGTCTGTGTGTCTATGTTTGTGTGTGTCTCTGTGTGTGTCTGTATCTGTGTGTGTGTCTGTGTGTGTGTGTGTGTGTGTATGTTTGCGTGTGTGTGTGGAGAGAGAGAGAGAGATTGAGAGAAAGCAGTCGATTCATTTTGAGGAATTGGCTTGTGCAATTGTGGGGTCTGACGAGCCCCGGATCTCCAGGGCAGACCAGCGGGGTAGGAACTCAGGGCAGAGCTGATGTTATAGCTTGAGTCCAAAGGCATCTGGACGCAGAGTTCTTTCCTCCTCCAGGAGCCTCAGCCTCTTCTCTTAAGTATTTTAATTTATTGGATGAAGCCCCCCCCCCCCCCATCAGAGAGGATAATCTGCTTTACTCAAAGTCCATGATTTAAATGTTCATCTCAAATAAAAAACACCTTTACAGAAACATCTGGAATAATGTCTGACTAAATAGCTGGGTCCAGCTGGTGTGTAAAACTAGCCATCATGACATTCTAGCCAAGCCTCCAGGATGCTCACCTGGGTCCCTGTTACATCCCCTGCCCGTGTCCTCCCACAAAACCTTCTCCTTACGGAGGAGAGACCTATCCAAAATGTAAGCAGGGCCCTAGGTATTAAAACTTCCTGGGCTCCCCTCACTCTTAGAATAAAATCTGAACTTCTTTTCCCAGGGCTACCCGGCTGCCTGACTCAGCCCCATGTGCCTCCCTGGTCTCCTCTGTCCCCCTTTCCTCACAGTATTTCCCTTCCTTTGCATACAACGGCCTCACTGCTGAAACCCAGTCTTCCTTTCCATCTCCCAGACCTTCCCAAGTCTCCCTCTAATTTATTGTTTAGGTCTGAGTTCAGTTGTCAGCGCAGAGAGTTTTTATCATTTCTGTGGTCAGAGAAGACACACAACACACGCTTGAATAAATGAGTGAATGAATGAATGTGTATGCATGTATGCACGGGATCCCCACTTGTCGCGGCATTATTTGGTACACATCGGGATTCTCCCTTGGTAATCGTGGTAGGAAACAGTTAAATTCTTCTATCCTCTGCCTGTAACTTTCCGAGGAGTAGTTTTTCACACACACCTGGCAGAGTTATGGCAATAGAGTCTGACAGCCAGGAGTGAGTTAGGGGCAATATGGGTACTTGAGATGGAAAAACCTATCAGTCAAAGGGTGCTGCAGGCTCCTCTTGATTCCAGGAAATGAAAAGTTTATGAGCTTCATGTCTTAGGATCTTAAAGACCTTGAGGTGTTTTTTGAATGATGGTTTTAAAAGAGCAGAATCATTTTAACTCACTGAATAAGTCTGGAGTGTCACAAACATGACCCTGTTACCTGTCCCCTCCATACCTATTAAAATATGAACTCAAACCTTATTTCAACAACACACACTGTAGACTTTTAATGGTTGTTGCTTATCAAGTGAGCTTTCTTTTGCCACGGGGTGTTTAGAACACTCTTGGGTTTTAAAGGGGAAACAACACCACAAAATAGAACACGTAAATCAAAAAGGACATATTTGGAGAAAGAATTTAACAGCTTCTAAACAAATAACAGGAAAACTATGATACTTTAGTGGGAAAAGGAGTCAAGTACCTTTTCTTTTCATCTATGAAGTAAACTCTATTTAAGGGCATGTATTGAATTTTTACACCCGTAACACAAAGCAAGATCATTTTGTCAATGATTTTGACATGATTTAGTCTATTCTTAAGGGCTTATGAAAATATTATTAACATCTTCCAAGCACCAAATTATGTGAAAATGAGAGGTAATTTCACATTTTAGACATGTGCTTTCTTTTTGGAATTAATTACAGATCTGAAATAATTCTCATACCTTAGGCCCTTCATTGACACCAAAGGAAGCTGTAAGAGCACAGAAGCTTCTCAAGATGGACACTTAGATAGTGACAGGTTTGCATCTACAAGGCAAGGAAGAGTCTTCTTCAGGTGCAGAGTTAGAGAAGGAATTACCTTCACTTTGAGTTATTACGACAAAGATTTCCTGTGAGCCTCTTGGAAAAGCCTGAAGACTTTTGTCTCCCTTTTCCCTTGTTTCCATTACCCTTGTAGACACACGTGGAGTGAGTGACCAAAGTTCCCTGAATTGCACTTGATACTGAAAGTAAGACTGGACAGGACCTGGTGTCTGCGTGGCAGAGGGTGAGCTCTGAGGGGCTGGTGGATGGATAAAGGCGTAATGTATACTTGCATGTGCTTCAGGTAATGAGAAACTGAGTGACTCGGATCAGCCATTCTGATGAGGACTTTCAAAAATATTATGTGATATCACTTATATGTGGAATCTAAAAAATGATACAGGGAATTCCCTGGCAGTCCAGTGGTTAGGATTCCACACTACCACTGCCAGGGACTTGGCTCCAGGAACGCAGATCCAACAAGCCGTGAGGGGCAGCCAAAAAATAAATAAATAATTAAAAATTTAAAAAAAGAATAAAAAGTGATACAATTGAGGCTATTTACAAAACAGAAACAGACTCACAGACTTAGAAAACAAACTTAGGGTTACCAAAGGGGAAAGGGGTAGGGGGATAAAGTAGGAGTTTGGGATTAACAAATACACACTACTATATATAAAATAGATAAGCAGCAAGGACCTACTGTAGAGCACAGGGAACTATATACTAAGGATGTTTTAATAACCTACAATGGGAAATAATCTGAAAAAATTATATATATACAAGCTGATTCACTTTGCTGTACACCTGAAACTGACACAATATTGTAAATCAACTACACTTCAATAAAAGATAGCTCAAACGTTTTACTAAAGGCTCTGAGGTAATAATAAGTTATTTATTTATTTATTTATTTTGCGGTACGCGGGCCTCTCACTGTTGTGGCCTCTCCCGTTGCGGAGCACAGGCTTCCGGACGCGCAGGCTCAGCAGCCACGGCTCACGGGCCCAGCTGCTCCGCGGCATGTGGGATCTTCCCGGACCGGGGCACGAACCCGCGTCCCCTGCATCGGCAGGTGG
>RJWK010018521.1:0-33250 GCA_004363435.1 Platanista minor
TTTATAACAAAGTGAATCAATTATACATATACATATGTTCCCATATTTCCTCTCTCTTGTGTCTCCCTCCCTCCCACCCTCCCCATCCCACCCATCCAGGTGATCACAAAGCACTGAGCTGATCTCCCTGTGCTATGCAGCTGCTTCCCACTAGCTATCCACTTCACGTTTGGTAGTGTACATATGTCCATGCCACTCTCTCACTTTCAGCTTACCCTTCCCCCTCCCCATATCCTCAAGTCCATTCTCTAGTAGGTCTGTGTCTTTATTCCTGTCCTGCCCCCAGGCCCTTCACGACACTTCTTTTTTTCTTAGATTCCGTACACATATGTTAGCATACGGTATTTGTCTTTCTCTTTCTGACTTAGCCATCTCATTCTCTTAATGGTGACTTTTGTTGAATAGAAGTTCTTAATTTTAATAGATCTTAATTATCAGTTGTTAACTGTCATCAATAGTAAAATTGAGGTTTATAAATAAATTGAGGTTTATTCACAGAATGAAATACTATACAGCAGTGAGAATGAATAAATCAGACCGGTTCGTGCCCCGGTCTGGGAAGATCCCACATGCCGCAGAGCGGCTAGGCCCGTGAGCCACGGCCGCTGGGCCTGCGTGTCCGGAGCCCGTGCTCCGCAGTGGGAGAGGCCACAACAGGGAGAGGCCCACGTACCGCAAAAAAAAACAAAAAACAAAAAACAAAAAACAAAAAAATATAAATCAGAACTATTTGCAACAGTATGGATGAACCTCACACAACATTGAGGGAAAGAAGCTAGACACAAAAGTATATATTGTTTTAGTTGTTTTTTTTTTTTTAATTCCAAAAGCAAACTAATCCATGATGTTAGGATACTGACAACTTTGGCTGGGCTGTAATAACTGGAAAGGAGTACCAATGGCTCTCTTGAGCCGCTGGCTGTAGTTTGTTTCTTGATCTGAGCGCTGGATACCCAAGTTTGCTCAGTTCGTGAAAATTCACATTATTGACATGATATGTTTACTTTGATACAAAGTTATGAAAGTAGAGGTTCATAGGCCTGAACTCCAACTCCAGAGGGCCTGGATGTCCATGTTTCCTAGTGACTCAGATCTGCAGCCAGGGCCGAGGAACTTTAATCAATACTCTGGTCGTAAATATCTGCAGATATAAGGACTACAAGCCCCATTTCTTGAAAAATGTCTACTTTGTTAGACACACTTAAATGGTGGAATTATAGGAACTTCCCTGGTGGTCCAGTGGGTAAGACTCCGGGCTCCCAATGCAGGAGGCCCAGGTTCGATCCCCGTTCGGGGAACTAGATCCCGCATGTCGCAACTAAGAGTCCACATGCTGCAACTAAAGCCTCAACTAAGACCCTGCAGAGCTGAAATCATTAATTAATTAATTAATATAAAAAATAAATAAATGGTGGCATTATAGAGTTATTTTTTGATGTTTCATTACCACCTAAATTACAATGTTGTTTTGTGCAATTTTTAAAATCCTGTGAATTACACTTCTCCATTGTCTCATTCATTTTTTAAATTGTTGTTTTGATTCTCTAGAAAGAAACATTTGCTTGTAAGTCTAGAAATGTGGTGAGAGGGAGGAGGGACAGAAGGTATGAGAAACTGATAAGATAAACATGATCCTCATGGTGCTGGCTTTCCTCCGTCCTGTGCTACTCTCATTAGTTCCAGCCCATAGCCAAGCATCCTCATCTGACCAGGTGTGTGTGTGTGTGGGGGGGCGGGCGGCGGGAGTGGCGATGTACACCTCTCAGAAGGCAGGGTCCAAAGTTAATGGGGTTCTGCAAATTATTGAACAGAGTGAGGTCCTGAAGAACAGGAGAGACAGAGGCAGCTGTAGCTGCCAGGCACAGGTCTCTCCTGGGCTTTCTCTCTGCCTTCTCATGCCTTGTGTCTGGCAGTTTGAAAGCAGACTGTGAGGTCTGAGCTGGGGCTATGGACAGCAGGAAGCACTGGTTATAACAACAGCTGAGGAGCTGCATGGGCCTGGTTTTAAATCCAAGCTCTCCACTTCTAATTCTTTGAGCTTGGGTAAGTTCTTACACCTTCCTGAGCCTTTGCTCCCTCATCTGACAATAAGAATAATCATACTTACCCACAGAGTTCAGGGAAGGATTGAATGAGATGACATGTTTAACTCAATTAGCAAAGTTCCTGGCTCATAGAAATGGCTGGTGCTACTACTTTATAGATTTGTGAGACTGCAGAATATAGATGGGAAATGCAGGCAGTGGAGTGGAGCTTGTCACCCAGGTTGTGCAAGAGAGAAAAAGCAAGACTGAGACTGGGGACTCCAACATGTGGAGGGGGCCAAGCAGGAGCAGCGAAGAGATCAACGGGAAGGCACAGGTTTAGAGGCAGGAAGAGGATCAGAAGAGAGTGGCCTGTGGGTCAACGGATGAAGGAATTAGATCAACAACTGCACATATTGCAGCAATTAGTCAGGACTGGAGCTAAGAATTAGCCATTTTGTTTGATGATGAGAAAGTCAATGGTGACCTGGAAAACAGCAATGTTAACGGAAGTGTGATGGGAGAGGCAGAACCCTCCAGCCACATCAAGCAATCCTTATGCTGTAAGTTTAGTCATTAAAATGGATCCATAGTTGGAAGAGAGAAAGGGAATGTAATCCAACTTAAAAATGGGAAGAGCCTAATTAATAGCATTAGTACATGTAAAGGAATAATTTTGCTCAGATCAAAAACCTAGGAATCAATATTTGTTTCTTTCCTTCGCATCTCACATCTGAGTCATCAATTACTCGTATTGGACCGATCACCAAAATAAATCTGTAATCCATCCACCTCTTTGCTCCACTGCTGCCACACCAGTCCAAGCTACCCTCATCTCTCTTCCCCAGGCAAATGCAATAGCTATAACTTCTTTCCTCTCTTGCCTCTCCAGGTGCCTCCCTACCCCTGCCCTCTTCCCAGCTGCCTCAGAGATTTTTTAACATATAAATCAATCACAGTAGTCTCTTTGTCAAACCCTCCAGAGGCTTCTCACCATACTTAGCAAACAATCAAAACAACTCACCTTGGTAGGCAAAGCCCCACTGATCTGTTCCCGCTTCCCCTCTGACCCTATACCGTCCAGTATGGTAGCCACCGGCCACGTGTGGCTACTGAGCATTTGAAATGCTAGTAATAGTAAAAAAAAAAAAAAAAAAAAAAACTTTAACATTTCTTTAACAATTTTTACACATATTTATATTCATAGAGCCAGATGTGACTAATGTAATTGAAAAACTGCATTTTAGGTTTTATTTCATTTATATTGTCTTAAATTTAAATAGCCACATGTGGCCAGTGATTACCATAGTGTACAGCACAGAGGTGGAACATGGCCTTCATCACAGTAAGTTCTACTGGACTGCGCTGCTCTGGCCTGATCTCCTGCTATGTTCCCCCTTGCTTACTGGATTTCAGCGTCACTGGCTGACCTTCTGCTCCTCACTCACATTAAGCTCCTTCTCCCCTCAGGGTTGCTGCACAGGTTGTTCTCTCTGTCTAGACTTTGTTGCTCGCTGATCTTCACACGACAGCCTTGTCTCAGCTTCAACGTCACCTCCTCAGAAAGGCCTTTCCCTTCCACCCAAATGAAAGTTTCCCTATCATGTTATCTTCAAAGCATTTCTGGCTAGGTAAAAACATTTTCCATATGGCTTGTTGACTTGTTTACTGCCTGTATCCCCTTTTAGGGTGTTATTTCCCCACGGGCAGGAACCCTGACCCTCTAGTGTAGGTGGAGGACCTAAGCTTTAAAAAATAAGAGGCAAGGTTGCTGAATGTGAGCCTGCTGGGGATAAAGGGATTTTAGAATCCAGGAAACCTAGTAAGGAACTGCTGAAAAAGATGTAATTACAGCTAAGGGGGCCACTGGGCATCACTGAGGATCCAGAAGGGAGTAGACGTCATCAACAGTTTGCAGTACAATCTGTAGTGCGATTTTTCTCCAATAAGAGGAAGAGCCCAGATACGCTTATCACATTTAACCCTCACAACAACCTCTGAGGTGTGCTGAAGTGTCCCCACTTTACAAGTTATTAAAAGCAGAGAGATTAAGGACCCTACCTAAGACCATGAAGCTAACAAGTGGAGAAGCCAGGATTCGGACCCCGGCATTCAGAACCCAGAGCCAGCGCTCTTAGCCACATCACCATATTGTCCCTCTCCTTATTAGAGCTGCGCATAGTGGGTATCTCATTAAAAATGTGATAAATGTCCATTGCAGGGCTCCATGATTTCCCATCCCTTCCAAAATGGTAAACGAGGCATAATAAACAAGATGAGACAGATAACAATACCATGTGAATAAATTTACATAAGTCAAACTTTTGCATACAAACAATACACGTAACGCGAGGATGCACACAACGAATAGACATTAAATACTTTAGAATGGTTAAATAAAAGAAAATTAGAACAGAAATAGAGTTACAGATATAGAAAACAAGCTTCTGGTTACCAGAGGGTAAGAGGGGGGAGGGATACATTGGAAGACTGGGATTGACATAAACACACTACTATATATAAAATATCAATAGATAACAAATAAGGACCTACTGTACAGCACAGGGAACTCTACTCAATAGTCTGTAATGGCCTATATGGGAAAAGACTCTAAAAAAAGTGAATATATGTATATGCATAACAGATTCACTTTGCTGTACACCTGAAACTAACACAACATTGTAAATCAACTAACCTCCAATAAAAATTTTAGAAAAAGAAATTAGGGAAAAACAGGGAATAGATAAATAAAACAAGAGAAGAGCCTTGCATGGACATATAATGATAACATGCCGTGAACTAAGAAATAGAACTGGGCACTCTGCCCTGAGGCCAGGGAGACCATGGGCTGCCCAGCCCATCTCTCTAGCTGTGAGGACCAGGGTCAGAAGCTTCCCTCCTCCCCTCAGAGGTCTCCCACCATTCTAACCTCACAGAGCTTGGGGTGACATGGGGAAGGTTTCAATTCATACAGAACTGCTTATAAATATTTTTAAATATTTTTTTTACTATTACTAGCCTTTGTCACTCAAAACTATGAATGCGTATCAATTTTAGGTGAGGCAAAAAATGGACCTTCAAATCAAAAGCCTACAAATAAAAATACTACATACTTTGGTGGTTCTCATCTTTAGAATAACTCAAATACACTTCCATATATTAGGAATCCACAGCACTAAAGCATGGCCCAGGGATCCAAAGTGTGTGTGTGTGTGTGTGTGTGTGTGTGTGTGTGTGTTAAAAGCAGCCCCAAGGGGCTTCCCTGGTGGCACAGTGGTTGAGAGTCCACCTGCCGATGCAGGGGACATGGGTTCGTGCCCCGGTCCGGGAAGATCCCACATGCCCCAAGATGATTTGCATGACCAGTCTCACTTGGGAAGCACTGCACTGCCACTGAATGACTACCAGTTTCCTAGTCAGGCATATAAGGGAGGGACATTCCAAGCATGGACAATGACAATGCAGCATGGAAAGTCCTGGTAAGTTCTGGAAAAAGTCATCTACTAGAGCTCTGGTTTGTGGAGATCGGTGGTAGAAGCAGATGTGATGGGGTCAGACTCCAGAGGTTCTAGGAAGCAGGGCTGAGAGCGCTACACTTCCCCCTGGAGACATCAGGGGCGGCACAGGTTTAAAGCAGGAGGTGGCCCAATCAGGTGGGCTGGTTGGAGGCGTGACTCTGGCAGCCAAGTCCAGTGGACTTGGGCGGAGGGACTGGTGCACGTGCTAAGTTAGAAGAGGGAAGGCAGCCACGTGGACTTGCTATCTAACAGATGAGGGAGATGTAGGATAATGCTTAAGTTCCTGTCCTCAGAGATCGGGTGGAAGGTGGTCCCTTTCTCCATGTACAAATCGTACACAGATAAGGTCAGGAGGAATAGGACTGAGCCACCCTGGGCATAAATAAACCTCTTCCTTTTTTGAGTCATGTAAACCAGAATGTGGAAGTTTAAACTGCTGTGTTCATTTCATCCTGACTCTGCCCCTAGGCTGGAAGCCTGGGAGGAAGGAATAACAATTGCAATTTATTTATTCCAAATACAAATGCTGTGTACAAGTAGCCCAGCTTGCTCAGTGTCTTGTGTTTGCTAATTTAATTTAGTCTTCTGGCTCCCTGGGTCTGTCTGGTCTGGGTGTGTAATTGCTTAGCAAATCTGCCACCTCTTTTAAGTCTTGAATCATCCTGGTGAGTATCACTGACCTACCAGACTATATTGTTGGTCATGCTGGTTTTGAGCATCTATATCCCTTTATGTTTTAGTACTTTCTCCCTTCTACCCAGATCATTCCCTTCTCATCTGCCTTGTTAGACTCTTTTTTTTCTCTGCCTCAGTCTTGCTGGATATTATAAAAGCAAAAGTTATCATTTCTTATATAAAGTACTACTTCAATAAGCATGTTACAGTTCAGCTCAGCATCCTCCACAGCGGTGGGTGGGGAAGTCCCGCTGGGAAGATGCACAATAATCCAGCAAAGAGATAAGACATGCACAAGGGGGAGTCAGGAAATGAGAAAAAGGGAAGAGGCCCAAGGATTCACATGGAGACTGCAAATAAATGCATTGAGGGGAGAGACAAAAGATATTTAAAAAATTGGAGATCACTATTCAAGAAAGAAGATGTGACAAAACAGAAGATTAAACAACAATCACTGGGGGCAGAGATGTGGGTCAAGCAGATATTTTCACTCAATTCTGGTATAGTAGAAACAGGCATCATTGCTGAAAACTTGAAAAGATTTAAAAAGAAACAGCTTCTTACTGTAGCAATTCCACCTAAGTTAACCTCTGTGAAGAATTCTATCTGGTTCAGTGACACATATGAGATTCCAGAGAAGTTGCTCCCTGCTCTTAAGTTTAGGGTCCCAAACTGTCTGCCCTCCCCTGCTGAGAATCCTACCTCCTCCTGATAATAGCAGGACAAACCAATAGAGCATTTAATTCACATTAGAAGCAAAAAAATGCAAAGTCCAGAGTAGAGCAATGGAAGAAGGAAAATGCAGTCAATGAGGGTTGATGTCATTAGGGTTAACATCAGACTCACAGAACTTTGTCCAAATCTAGCATCATTTCTTGCTACCTCTTATTTAAAAGGTTTTGATTTATGCACTCTTTCCTCATCTAGGGTATGGATTTTCACAGGCATATACTGCGTTCTATTTAATCTTTGTATCCCTAGTAATGGATGGTGTACCCAGCACAGAAAAGGCACTGAACACATATCTGATAAAGGAATGTGGTTATTTTCTTGACAAAATGATAATAATCGAAACTCTCCACTAGAAAAAAAAATTCATTCTGAGAATCATCACCTTAGAGACTTTAAAGAATTGGGGAGTCTGTACTCTGTGTTCCTATCCCTTTAAACAGAGTAAGCCCACCCAAGTATCCTACTACATCTGGCCTGTACGATCCAGTTGCAGAGAAAAATTATTCCAGAGAATGTCCCTGGTGCACTCCCCACTTACACCAGATCCACCACTTCTGCTGCTACACCCAGCTCTCCAGACTCAGGGCTCAGTACCTCTGACGTTGATAGGTGCTCTACGCTCCTTCAGGCTTGATGACTGACAAAATTTCCTCTCTGGTTCATGAAACCTCTGCTTCCCACCTGGCTCTTGTGCCTGCTCGCCCCCCAGTGATTATGATTTTATTAGGCTCCAGAAATATCCTCAAGATAATCAAATCAACCCTCAGAGTGCTAAGTCAACTTAGCAATGAATACACCACGAATTGAGTTAATAGAGACACCTGTGTTCACTTGGGTCAATGACATCGGCATGGCTGTTCATAGCAATCACCTGGGAAAATCTAAAACTCTTGACACCTGGTTACCACCTCCATCGATTCTGATGTGATTGGTCTGTGGTGACGCCTGGGCATCAGAACTTTTTAAAATTTCCAGGTGATTCCTATGTAAAGTTTTCAAATCACTGTTTTAGGTTGAAAACCAAACTGGTACCATTTTTCCCCCCACACCGCAGAGAACAGACATTACGAAATGAAAATGAAACAACTTCTTAGCATTGTGTCCTAGTCTCTTGTCTGAGTATATAATAGCACCTATACAAGGGTTACTAGATGAATGTAGCTTGGCTTAAATGACATGTTAAAAACCACACTGCAAGTAAAATGAGGTATGTTGGCTGAAAAGGTTTCAGACTTGTTAAAACAAATAAATAATTCCAAAATGTTAATGCCATGAGGACTGATTCTTCTCTCTAAACTGAGAAGCAGGGGTGAATGTTCTCCCCACTTCCGATCTTAACTGAAGGCTGAAAGCTATCTGTCCCCTCAGGATGTGGGTCAGGATCTCCCACCCCACAGAATTACGAAGGGTTGGCATTCTCTGACTGGCCCCTCCCACCTGCCCAGGATTGGCTATTTTCAGAGATGTTATCTGGAGAGGTATGGGCCTTAGCTCTTAACTGAGGGGACAAATGCCAACTTCTGGGTCTGACTCATGCCTAAGACATGCAGAGGGTGTCCTCAGAAGCATGCAGGGTTCCTTCTTCAGCTGTTCTTTAAACAGCTGACAGGGAAGCCCACCTTCCAGACACAACAGCTGAGGAAGCATCTGGACTCGGCTTCTATTCCTGACTCCAGAGATAAGGGCATGGCCTAGCCCTGGTTGCTGGCATCTTCAGCCTTAACTCCTGTGTGCTGTTTGTCCCTCTCTCTAGACCAGAAGGGCCGGCTCATACTTGGTGCCAAAAGCAAAAAGCTTCGATTTCTGGGAAGAAAGGGGGGCAGGTTATTAAATTGAACAGAAGGGTTAACGGTGCCGTGAAAACTATACTATGTTTAAATAAGCTGCACGTGTATGGTCTTCTTTCATTAGGCCCGTTATCCTAGTTCTCTTCGGAAGCTTCTCTGAATCTCCCACCTGGGGAGGCCTGTCTCAGGATGGAGCTGGGAGAAGAGTGCTCACTAGCTGTCCACAACTTGCACCATCCCTGACATGAGATTCCAAGTGGATTCCGCCACAGCCCCGATAGGACAGCCCCTACAGGGGGTGGCGCTGTCATTTAAGAAGCCTCCTGGGGCTTCCCTGGTGGCGCAGTGGTTGGGAGTCCGCCTGCCGATGCAGGGGACGTGGGTTCGTGCCCTGGTCCGTGAAGATCCCACATGCCGCCGAGCGGCTGGGCCCGGGAGCCATGGCCGGTGGGCCTGCGCGTCCGGAGCCTGTGCTCCGCAACGGGAGAGGCCACAGCAGTGAGAGGCCCGCGTACCGCAAATTAAAACAAACAAACAAAACAAAAACCCTGTTTGAGAAGCCTCCTGGCTCTTCTCTCTGGACACATTTGGAGAGACATTGTGATCACCTGTCTACTTGCTGGTGGGAGAGAGAGCGGGGAGGACATCCATTATCGGCTGGAGCTACAGCTTGAACAGAATCAGAGCCGGGCAGAGAGAAGCAGGCATGCCGGGAAGGCCGACACACTCTCTCTACTGACAGGACTGCGTCGTAAAGGGGCGAGAGAGCGCGCACAGCGGGACTTGTGTGGACTCAGGAGAGGGTCAGCATGTGAACAGCACACTCCTCCAGTACCTTGAGCAATAGGTCCCAGCCTGCCTTGTCTGTGGAGATAGCGATGAACTGGTCTCCTTGGCAACGGAGGCACGCTGGCTCTGCAGGGCTACCAGGCAGGAGTCTGCAAGCCTGGAAGGCGCGCATTGCTCCTGCCTCTTGTGAACATCCACCCCATCCAGATCCATGTCCTCCCACTCCTCTTCATTGCTGTCTGTCATCTACTGCCTTCGAATCACTGAGTGAAACCCCCTCCACTCCAAATCTTGAGAGATTTCAGCCTCTATGAAGATAGCCAGTGAGCAATTTTGGTTCCCAATTCCTGATTGTCCTCTGCTGCACTGCATTTCAGTCCCCTAATCCAAGGAGCCTGTCCGGGATCGTAGTATCCTGGAAGCGCCCCAACTCAGAAATTCTAAACTCCCATCATCTGTTCTCAGATCACCTCCTACACACTTTCTGCTCTATCTTCAGACTCACTGCATCTGTTCACACACAAGAAAACCCTCTAATTCCTCAACCCGTTCTCTCCTCACAGTCCAGCAGGACCTTGTTGGCCTCATCTGCCACTGCGCAGCCCAGGCCCCTTTGCTCTGAATTACTACCTCATCAGAAAAGTCAAAACCCTCAGTCAACGCCACACGCTACCTCCTCTGCTTCTAAACTCTGGCATTGCTGCTGCCGTGCAGGATGGCACAATGCGACAACCCAGTCACCTCTAGTTTCCAACCTCAGCTGAGCCCTCAGCAGTGTTTGTCAACCTTTCTCTTTGTTTTTGACCAGCTTCATCCCACCTTCTCCATGGCTCTCAGTTGACTGCTTCACTTCTTACTTTATCCACCAAACTGGCATTAGCAGCAGCACAGTCAACATGCTACCTCACTTCACTCGTGCACGCTACAAACTTGTTCTCCACCTCTGCGCGGCTCTCGCCTTGGCGGGCAAAGTCTTCCTCCCCCCGCCATCACCGAGGGCCTTGCTCCATCTCCCTCCTCCCTCCGAAAGTGGCCTCACCAACCCTCCTCTTGTCTTTCTTTACCGTCTCGGTCTCCCTCTCTGCTGACCCCTCCCTGTGTCTACAGAACTGTCGGCTTGCCTCTTAGTCCCACCCCCTGACCCAGTGCACCCCATCTGGAGTCTGGCAAGCTAGGGTCCACAGGAAGCCTATCTTTGTGAATAAAATTTGACCGGAATATAGCCATGCTTATTTGTTTATACATTGCCTACAGCTGCTCCTGTGCTGAACAGCAAGGAGTTGAGTAGTTGTGACAGAGGTCACGTGGCTCACAAAGCCAAAGAGATCTGCTCTATGGCCCTTTGTAGAAAAGATTTTAGGTTCCTCCATACTCACCACCCTCTTCGTTCCCTCCTGGCCACTCCTCAGTCCACGGTAACTGCCACGTTGCTTCTGTGTCTTACCACCTTCCTAATCTTCCCTTCCTCAGGTCACTGAGGTGACCCACGATTTCCGAATTCAAAGGCAGGGGGAGATTTTCTCATTCCTTAGTCACTCCTCTGCTGCACTGGACATTTGGAAATCACACTGTTCTTGAAATTCTAGGGAAAGATCCCAAATGCAAATGCCCGGGGGAGCCAGGCAGGCTGTGTCAATGAGCAAAATGCCCACATTAAGATATGCGCGTGGGGGGACCGGGAGAGCCTGTCCTCATGGCAAAAGGGGAGCCCCTGCGCTGCTGTGAGGAATCTAGGCCCTACATAGCCAAATATTCCAGTGCTTCATGGGAAGCTAAAAATGCAGATTTTATGAGGCATCGCTCAACTCTTAAAAGGTGGGAACTATTTAAAAAATATTACAAACCCTCAGGAGTCAAACAAAATGAAACTTTCGACCAATCTGGCCTAATGGCTGCGGATTAGTCCCCCTGGTTCCAGGACTGAACTTCCTTGGTTCCCTTGGGGAATCCTGATTTTTGCTGCTGGAGGTTCTCTTCAGCCAGCCTCTGCCTCTGCCAGATGTTCATCCCCAGCTCATGGGTCTTTTCTTGCTTCACAGTTTCTCAGGTGAAATCCCAAATCTCTCTCTCACTCTACCCTAGGCACCTGCTTCTGACTCGCATCTCCGTATGGGAAATGAACTGCTCCACCTGGAAATCCCACAGATACTTCAAAATCCACATCAGCCCTCCCCCATCTTCAACCCCTACCCTTTGCCAAGCCAACGCCTACTCCAAAATTAAGACTCAGGTTCCCCGCAACCAAGCTCTCCTCTTCTCCATCTTTCCAATAGGATTGAGGTGCCTCTCTCTGTCTCCTCAGAATATTTTGGTAACTATACTTTGTACAAAGTATTATAATTATCTGTCTCCGTGTCTGTCTTACACATCTAAAGAATAGCCCCTCAGTGGGCAGGGACTGTCACATTAACCTTTGTACTCCCAGCTTCTAGCAGAGTGCTGACACATAGTAGGTTCCTAATAAATGTTTGGCAAATTAATACACAAACAACAAAAAAAAAAGAGGTCTTCCCTGGTGGCGCAGTGGTTGAGAGTCCACCTGCCGATGCAGGGGTCACGGGTTTGTGCCCCGGTCTGGGAGGATCCCACATGCCGCGGAGCGGCTGGGCCCGTGAGCCATGGCCGCTAAGCCTGCGCATCCGGAGCCTGTGGAGAGGCCGCAACAGTGAGAGGCCCGCGTACCGCAAAAAAAAAAAAAGAGAAAGATGTACTAGCAAATTAAATTGCCAAGTTTTCTATGCCTTCAGAACACTTTTACTAGTGTAATTTTTATTTTATGGTGTCTTTGGTATATAGCTAGTATTACCGTTAACATATTAGTATTGTATCAGAAAAGAATGTAATTTTCCCTTAATTGTGATTTTTAAAAGCTTTTGTTTTCATGCTAAAGGAAAACTGTGTTATGTCCAGGAATAAAAAACAGTAAAATGTAATAAACTGAAGTCAACAAACAAAGTAGGATTTGCCAAATAAATACATCATAAACAAAACATAGTGAGGGCATATCTCTTGTAAAAAGTGAGATTTACTGGGAGAATTTACTACCACACATAACAGAAAAAGTATTTTCTTGATCTTAAAATCTTGTTATGTGGAATGATAGCTAACAATGAAACAAAAGTTTCTCTCAAGCAATTATAGAAGGCTGTGTGAGTCCAGCTTTCTGGAGGGACTCGTAATGCCCTATCATGTATTTGATTTTGTGGCATACTTTTAAGAATTCTATGAGCTATATCTCTTGGGAAAGGTGGCCGGGAGTGGGTCAGGGTGAAAATGTTTAATTGATATCAGTTTTATTTTCACCCATAGTTAAGTGCCTGGGACTCTCCACCATTACCACTTGCAGCTAAGACATTGAGAGAAAGTTCTCCTTTTCTACCATTAGGTGGCAGTATTGCTTTGGGACAAACAACGACACAGTGTGTCTTGTCTTTTTTAAAAAATAATTTCTAGATCTATATTTGATCTTTATTTTATTCCTAAACTCTAGGCTTCAGAGTGCCCAATACAAATAACAATGGAGTAAACAAGGCACAGACATGATATTTGAAGAAAACTGAAGCGGGCTCACCAATATCACTCCTTCATTCAGAGCCTTGTCTTTGCAAGAAATGCCCACCCATTTCTCTCCCCCCAGGAAGGCTTCTTTTCCATCAAGTAAACCTAGAGTGATGATTAAGGCAGAAAAATAGGCACCATGCTGCAAATGGTAAATTTGCTTCTCTGAGAACCTCCAGACTGGGTTACATCCAAATCACTAACCTACTCCCCAGCCTGGCAAGAATCTACTCTGAATATGTATTCACATATGTGTCTTCTTTACATTATTGGTGGGATAGGACTGGAGAAAGGCATACAAATTTGTTGATGCTCTATTAATTTTTTAAAATGTATCCATGTATATAAGCCCATGTAACCATAATACTGTACAAGAAATAGAACGTTTCCAGCACCTCAGAAGGTTTCCTATGGTCTCTTAGTTTCAAAACCAGGAAAAGATTTCATTTCTCAAATAATGTATTCAAAACAAAACAAAACAAACAAAGAAAACTCCCGAGGCAGAATAGTTGGAGAGAGGGGTTGTCCTACTTTATACATTGATCTGGGTCTCTTTGTAGCCTTGAATAGGAACTCTGCGGTAGATGCTTTTTGGAAGGTGTATTCAATGCATGGATGGTATGGAAGATACCAAGTCACAGTGAGGATGTGGAGCAACTAGAACTCTCGTGCATCAGTGGCAGATGTGTAAAGAGATGCAGTCACTTGGGAAATCTGTTTGGCAGTATCTACATAAGCACACCCTATGACCCAACAACTGTACTCCTATGTTCATAGAGGAGTATAAATACATACATAGTTTCAAAATGCATATACACTTTCACCAAAAGGTGGGTACTAGAATGTTCAAAGTAGCAAATGGCCCATCAACAGTAGAATGCATGACTAAATTGTCGTATATTCACACAGTGGAATACTATACAGCTACAGAATGAATCATCCACAAATACATATAACAACATGGATGAATCTCACAAACATAATATTAGGGGAAAGAAGCTAGATACAAAAGAGTACATATGTTATGATCCTCCTTTTATGAAGTTCAAAATTAATCTATGCCCTGAAGTTGTGGATCACAGTTACCCTTGGATGGGAGTGGTGATGGGAGAAAGGGTTTCTGGGTGCTGGTGACATTCTGATTCTTGGTGTCACAATTGTGTTCAGTTTGTGAAACTTCATCACCTGTACACTTATTTTAGGAAACATATGTAAATTCTACTTTAAAGTTTTTAAAAATTAAACTCTAGACAAAAGTCACTTCTACCTAGAATGACAATGTGACTGGATGAAAGAAATAACAAACATTTCAGTTAGGCCCTCAAACACGGGTAAGCCTTCCCAGGTGGAGATGGAGAACGGGCGTTCTGTAAAAAACGGAATCCTTTAAGCAAAAGCACAGAGATTAAAAAGAGTAAGGAACGTTTGCAAAATGTTGAAACTGGCCAAAGAATAAGATTGGTATAAGAAAGAAGCAGTAACTTAAACAGCAGATCCTGCTCCTTTCTTTCTTATACCAACATGCTCGATAAGCATTGCTTGACTCTTTAAAGGACTTAAATACTGCAGGATTTTTCAGGAGTTCTCCCAAAGGCAAAATTCTTCACAAGGAATTTTGACAGGTTCAAGTCGAAGAGGCTGTGCAGTCCTGTGCGTGCAAAAGAAATGTCCGGTTAGGTCACCTCGTGGAATGTCTCCTGGAATGCTAATGCCTTCCTGCAGTGTCTTTTTTTTTTTTTTTTTTTTTTTTTTTTTTTTTTTTTTTTTTTTTTTTTTTTTTTTTTTTTTTTTTTTTTTTTTTTTTTTTTTTTTTTTTTTTTTTTTTAGCTGCATCCTATTCTTTGCCTTTAAATAAAGAAGTAGGAGAAAAGTCTCACAACTAGACTGAGGGAATCTAAAGAATTGGGTCTTTATTTGTTGGGCAACATAGTGAGGTTTTTATTTTGTTTTTGTTTTTTAAGGGAGAAGCAAAATGATCAGATGTACACTTTGGGAAGCTCGATGCACAGGATGCGCAGGAGGAAAGAGTAGCTGCAGACTGAGGTGGTAGCATTCAAGTATACAAGACCCCCTGTGATCTGCCCTCTTCCCACCCACCTCTTCATTCTAGTCCTTCGCATAACCTCACCCTGCTACAAGCCAGTCATCCCATCACTTGCAGTGCCTCCAACCAAAACCAGCCCTCCCGGCTTTGCACACGGGGCTCTGACCCCTGGCAAGAGCCTTTCTCGGTCCCCTCTAATTAGGCTTACACTGAAAAAGAGCCATCTCTCCTCCCAGCAGCTCTCCCAGAAGTTTTGCCATAAAACAAATCAAAGTCTGCACGTATGGAACTTGTCTTCAGGATCAAAGAATGCGTGTGTAAATCAAGTAAGGAACATAAGATGCAAAACAGTTTCTACTGTCAAATCATGTGCAGACGCTGAGGCAAAAAAAAAAAAAAAAAAAAAGAGATTAGTTTTTAACATTACTTTACAAACAACAGAGTTTCATCCCTGGGCCTCATCACTTTCAGTAGTTTATCTGGGGTCTTGAAAACCACAGAAACTTTTAGTAACGCCCATAATGACAAACCACCAGGAATTACCCCAGAAGATAACCGCAGCCCGATTTTGTTTTGGTACACAACGTGCTGTCCTTCCCCCTCGCCACACTACTAACCAAAAAGATGTTTCCCTGTTACTGGCAAGAAATTAGAAATTGCATATTGCGTCATTAGATCTATTTGTATAGGCCCAGATTGCAAAATGTTTGAAGAAAATGAGTAACGGCTAAAGAGAATCATCTGGACGTTTTCCAAGGTTCAAAAGGAAACAGGAAAACTCGAGTAATTCACACCCTTTACACCTTCTAATCAAAGCACACCATTAAGCATTAAATGCAGTCATCCACAAGTGCAAATATTGGCCAAGGTGACACACATGGCAGGCAGTGGCAAATGAAAAGCACAAATATTCGTAGAGGGTTTTCAGTGCTAGGACCCAGCCCGGGTGAAGAAGAATGGAAGCCAGCTGACGCCTCTTGGAGAAGGTGGGGCAGCAGCACGCTGGCCAAGTGAGATGACTGATAAGCCCAAGGTTTCCAAATGAAGAGCAGGAAGGGAATTGCTCATCTGGAAACCCACGGGTCTTTGCTGGAACATCAGTATTTTAAAAGTTTAAAAATACTGATGCTCAGCCCCCATCCTCAGATTTCATTGGTCTAAGGAAGGTTCCCCCATGTGGGGTTTTTCCAGGTGATTCTAAGGTGTAGCAAAGTTTAAGAACCACTCAAAGAGCAGAAAGGCAGGGGAGTTAAAACTGTGGGGTGAGTTCAGGGTTACAATAGTCCCCTGATGAGAACTTATTCTCACCCCAGCCCACCCCTCTCCACCCCACCACACTCACCCGACAACCACCAGCTCAGTTTAATGTCTCCCAGGTCAGGCCCCTGGAAGACTCATCTACACCCTCCACGCCCTGCAGCCCTCACCCCGGCACAGCTCTCTAAATCGATCAGCCAGTCACCAGGTTCTGTCTATTCTGCATCTTAACTCTCAAATCTGCCTTCTCCTTCCCATCTCCATAGTTGCTGCCTTATGCTGGTCATTTGTTTGCTCAACAAATCATTATTGAGTGCCCACTACTCTTTAGGTGTAGGCTATGTACACTGTATTGGTGAATAAAACAGACACAGTCTTTGCCCTGTGGGGCTTATAGCCTAACGGGGTAGAAAGACTATAATCTGGTAAGTGATCAAAAAAGTTTAAGATCAGAAATGTAAGAACTGAGAAGGAAACAAGCAGCGTGCGGTGACAGAGTAGGGGAGGTAGAAGGAATCTGATTAGACAGCGAGGGTGGGAGGAACTTTTGGAGGGTCACATAAATTCTTTCTAAACTCTCACATAATGATCTCGGTCACATTCCCTGCCACTCCATTCCCTAGGCAACCACCAGAGTGAATTTTGTAAAAGCCGAGACACTTTAGTAGGCTTTGTAGCCTCTTCATGACCCAGCTCCCACCCACCATGCCAGGATCACATGTCCCTGAGGCTCTAACGCCCTCAGGCCACTAGAAGCTGTGGGATCACCATGGTCTTTCCAACCCACTGTGTACACCAATGCCCTGCCAAGAAGGCTCTTTCCGTGTCCTCCACCTGGCTTGTTCCTATTTGTCTCTGAGAACACACGTTATGTCGCCTCCTATGAGAAGCCTCGTTGGACCCTCCCTAGTTCGGGGCAGGGGGGCTTCCATTCTTCTGGGGTTCCGGGGCACTCCATGTTTACATGAAGCACAGCACTCTCCCCTCTGTGATGTGACTAAAGTTTTCCTGGTCTGCTCCTCCTCTGACTTGGAGCATCTTCAGGACAGAGGCTATATCTTGTTCCTCTCTGTTTCCCGTGTCTGGCACAGTGCTTGGCACTTTAAGACACAGCAAATTTGAATGTACATATGGAAGGTCCTTTGCATGTTTTTGGCCTCTTAGCTGGTCCTGCTTGGTCTTAAAGGGATGTAGGGTGACCTACTGTCCCAGTTTGCTTATAAACACTAAAGGCAGGAGTTAAAGATATCTTCTATCTCCAAAGCCCATGTTTTTTCCACATAATGATGTCACAATTTTCTCTACACTGTTTTTAAAGTCACTGACACCATCTAAATTGAATAGCTGACAGACAATGATGTTAGAAATTTTTGAAAAATACAGATAAACAAAAAGAAAACAGTCACTCAAATCCCATCTCCAACCATAATTGTTGTTAACATCATGGCACGCATCCTTCCAGACATTTTCCCACACAAAGTCATCACATACAAACATGTCCAGGTGTGACCAGGCGTAAAGGTATGTGCGAACAGGCACTGCTCTCCCCTCTACAGTTCCAGTGCCGTGGCTGCAGTATTTCACACAAAAGAGACTGCTTATTTGCTGCTCAGAGTTCAAAAACTGTGGTTCAAACACAGCTGAGGTTTTTTACACCTCACAGTTGCTTAAATCAGAACGCGTTACTTTCATTTTAGACCATGTATTCTGTACCTTTATTATAGCCTCAATATTTTCAAACTGTCTGTGAGCTTGTCCTATCCACCCCACAATCTTTTTCAGTCTTTTTCTGAACAATTTCTATCTGGGGTCCTCAATCCTCCTGCTCCAATGTGGGCTGGGAACTCTGTAGGCTGCTGCCCAGCAAACATCCTGGGACTTTACTTCCCTGCTTCCTGTGTCCCCCACCTTCCTCTTTCTTAGATTACTCTCTCTTATTGCTAAAATCCATCCTCAAGTACTTTTTAAGAAAAGGTATGTTGGAGAAAAAAATTCTAATCCTTAAATATTTGAAAATGCCTTTTTCCCCCTTCAAACTCAATTGATAGTTTGGCTAAGCATAACAATAATCTGGATTTAAAATTTTCCCCAGACAACTTTGAAAGCCTTTCTCCATATTTTCCTTAGCATCTTATGATGCTGCTAAGAAGTCTGATGCAGTTAATGATACTATTCTTTGTAAGTCTTCCATTTTCCCTCTCTCTCTCTTTCTCCAACCCCACCCCCACACCAGGTTTTACAGTGTGTGTTGTGTTTCTCTGTGTAATTACTAGGTACAAGGGAATGTATATTTTACAGAGGTTGGCAAAGTAATGCTTCCCACACCCTTCAAAGATGTCCATGCTCTAATCCTAGAACCCGTGAATTCATTCTTTTAATTCATTAATTATTATTATTATTTTTTTTTTTTTTTTTTGGCTGCTCTGCGTGGCTTGTGGGATCTTAGTTCCCCAGCCAGGAATGGAACCCATGCCCCCTGCAGTGGAATCACAGAGTCCTAACGACTTGACCACCAGGGAACTCCCTGAATTTGTTCTTTTACATAGCAAAAGGAATTTGGCAGACATGATTAAGATTACCTACCTAGAGATGGGGAGATTATCCTGGATTATCTGGGTGGGCCCAGTCTAACTATATGAGTTCTTAAAAGTGAAGAGCCTTTTTTGACTGGGTCAGAGCTGGGACTGAAGAAGGAAGAGATGTGAAGAGTGAGAGGGACTTGAGCTGTCATGGCTGATTTGAGGATGGAGGATAGGGGCCATGAGCCAAAGACCACAACTGGACTCTGGATCTGCCCTCAGCGGACAGCCAGCAAGAGAATGAAGCCCTCAGACATATGTGCAAGGAACTGAATCTGCCAGCAATGGAGATAAACAGGAGACGGATTCTCCCTTAGAGCCTCCAGAAAGGGACACGGCCCTGATGACGCCTTGATTTTAATCCAGTGAAGCCCATACTAGATTATGACCTACAGAGTTTAAATTAATAAATTTGTGTGTGTGTGTGTGTGTTTTAAATATAGTTTAAAGCCACTAAAGTTTGTGGTAATTTGTTACAGCAGCAACAAAAAACCAATACATTTATATATTAAGTGCTGCCAAATTTTCATTCCAAAGGCTGACTTTATTTACACGTATGCCAATAGTTGATGAGAAAACTCTTCTTCAAAACCTTCACCAACATAGGATATTTTCAATATCTTAATTTTTCCAAGCTGATCCTGAAAAATATTTTATTTTTATTTGTAGTCCTCTGATTTTGTAAACAAGGTTGAACATCTTTTATATATGTTAAAGATGTTTCATTTTGTTTGAAATTATACTGTCCTTATTTTTAGTCACTAGATTTCTAAAATTTCAAACTGTTATGACTATGTGTACAAAATGTATCCTGTGAGGTATTTACTAGATACTTAATGATTTGTATCTCCTTTCTGCTGTGGAAATTATGTTGCCTATTAAACTAGGTGGTAGAATCTGCCAGCTGCCTAACTCAATATCAATATCCTCCTCCTTAGTAGGAGTATCCTGATCTTTCTGTGATCACATTGCTGCCCAGAATAAAGGACTACATTTCTTAGCTTTCCTTGCAGGCAGGTTTGGCAAAAGAGATGTAAGCGGAATTATGGGAAAGCTGCTGAAAGGTAGTTAGCACTGTTTGTAACACCCCCCACCCTTTAAAAAAAAATTGGGGGTCCTTCTGGCTTACTTCTTTTTTGGCCTGGATTCAGACACAATGGCTTAAGTTGCAGCAGCCATCTTGGACTATGAGGTGGCCTGTTCTACCGTTTAGCATTTACTAGATGGTAGAACAGGAAGGTAACAGCCTAATGTTCCCAGTGGATCACTGAAGTCACCAAACCACCTCAGAGCTATCTACTTCTTTTATGTGAGTGAGAAACTTCTATCCTGTCAATCTCTGATTTTTTAGCAATTTTTCTGTTTTATGATGCAGCCAAAGCTGATCCTAATATAGAACCCCAGCAATGATCTGCTATGACTTTTATATCTTATCTTTCCTACAACTCTCTCTCCTTTTCCTATTTTCTAGGTGAGTTTCCTGACTTCACCTTTAAAACTTTCAAAATTTTAATTCCTGCAATTTTATTTTCCAAGAATTCTTTCTTCTTCGTAACACACAATTTCTTGTTTTATATATGCCATTGTTTTGGGGTTTTGTTTTTGTTTTTTTTTTTTTTTGCGGTACACGGGCCTCTCACTGTTGTGGCCTCTCCTGTTGCGGAGCACAGGCTCCGGACGCGCAGGCTCAGCGGCCATGGTTCACGGGCCCAGCCGCTCTGCGGCAGGTGGGATCTTCCCGGACCGGGGCACGAACCCGTGTCCCCCTGCATCGGCAGGCGGACTCTCAACCACTGCGCCACCAGGGAGGACCCCCTATGCCATTGTTTTTGACATCTCAGAAGTTACCAGTTGGAAAGTCTCTCCTATTTTAAGGTGTATGTCTGTTCCCTGAATTCTTTCTTTCCTTCTTTCCTTCCTTCCTTCCTCCCTCCCTCCCTCCTTCCCTTCCTTCCTTCCTTCCTTTCTTTTTCTTTCTTTATCTTCCTATTAGTTTACCTTAGGTTTTTCCATTCATGTTGGAGACTTTCATCTGATATCTATTGATCCTTCGTTGCTCTTCACATTAAGAATTAGGCAATAATGGGACAAATTAACATCACATGCCTCCTGATAAGATGCACTGAGAAAAATCCCTTCCTTCTGTGATTTGCTGCCAATAATGTACAGCCTGAATTTAATCATGAGGAAACATTAGACAAACCTGAACCGAGTGACATTCTACAAAATAATTGAAGAGTAGTCTAAAATGCCAGTACCATGAAACACAAAGGCTAAAGAATTGGTCCTCATTAAAAGAGATTAAAAGAGACATGGCAACTGAATGCAACATGATCTGGAAATTTCTATTGCTGAAAAGAACAGTTTTTTTTTAAATTGAAAAAATCTGAATAAGATCAATAACTGGATAATAGTATTATATCAATGTTAATTTTCTGATTTTGATCTTTTTTTGTACTTGTGTGAGAGAATGTTTTAAGGAAATACACACTGAAGTATTTAAGTGTAATGGGGTACCATGTCTGACTATCAAATGGTTCAGAAAAAAAACCAAAATTATGTATATCTATCTACCTATTTGTCAAGAAAAGAGAGAAAGGAATAAACATGTTAACATACTAATATTGCAGGAACCTGGGTATAGTGTATATGAGAATTCTTTCCTCCAACTTTTCTGTAAATCTAAAATTATGCCAAAATAAAAACGTTTTAAAAAACATATGGTAATAGAAAGACTCTGGGAGCTGCATGTACATGGGCTGGTTAATGGTAGGTAGGATTTGTGCAGCCACAAACCCAGCTGTAACTCTAGGAACCCTTAAATGCCAGAATAAGGAGTCATTACCTTGGGAATGCTTCCTAGTCATCTGCCCTAGTTTTTCCTAGGCAGTTTCTTAAGATTGTTTAAAGCCTCCAATTTTTGCCCTGGGGTTAATGACTGTCTACAGATCCTTTCAGTCCAATTTCTTAGGCCCATCCCCGATTGCATCTACTGTGTCAAAGTCTAGAGCTTGTCTGGGCCTCTTCCAGACAGTCAGCTCCCTGGTGTGTTCTTGGCTATGGCTTCCTCTACTCAGCCTCAACAATCAACACTCATTAATCTTCCAGAAATTTTACATCTTCCAGAAATTTGTTGAAATCTCTTGTCTACCAACAAGCCCTCCCATTTGTTTCATTGTGTCATTTTTGTTTTCATTTTCTATATATTTTTCTTCCTAGGTATGTGCTTCATCAGGCATCTTGAACCAGAATTCTTTAGACAATTTAATGTTAATTTTAATCTGAAACTTATTACTCAAGGAACATATCCTTTTTCTATTTTGGGTGTGGTGGGGAAGCATATCTGACAACCTCCTTCAGCTTTTCAACATTTCATACTGTTGTAAGCCTTCTCAGATCACTATAGATTGTGTTAAATTCTCAGCCCTTAGTATTTTTTGTCATACTATTTATTGGGTCATTTATTTTAGTTATATTATTTAATTATTTCACGTGAACTGCCTTCTGTAACTTCACCTTGTGGATTCAGGTTTGCTAAGGCCAAACCCAATTTATTCCTTTCTTTATACTTTATCTGAAATAAGGATATGCCCAGAAGAACAGGGCAGCCAGCATATCACATATGATCTCTCCGTCTCTCAGCCATGGCTGACTGGACCTGGTATGGGCTCCAAATGGGCAGCCAATCCATTGGCTGATTCAAGTCAAGTCACACCTTCAGCTGGTGTGACTTGACTTGAGAAGATGATCTGGACCAATCAGATTCCCTCCATTGTGAATTCAAACTATAAAATACAGAGATGGTTACTAGCCAGTGGTGATACTGTATTAGAATAACAAAGCCATGACAGTTCAGTGGCTGAGGCAGCCATTTGCAGGATGATGAGTAAGCAAATGAAACTGATCTTCAGAGAGATGAAAATGGTATAGATGTGGAGAAGAAGCTGAGACTAAGTGAGAGAGACTATTTACCTTGGTTCTAAACAGCTTTCTAGTTTGTGTGAGGTCCAACTGCACAGAATTCTGTGAAATATCTGTAACATTGACATACATCTTCCTTTTTAATAACTAAGCTAGTCTGAGTGGGTATCTCTTTCTTGTAACCAAAAAAAAAAAAAAAAAAGTGTTAACTGTATTTTAATTTCCTAATTTTTGTTTTTTTAAAACGTAAAGAACTCTTTATTAACAAGACTATTGTTGACTGAAAAAAGATGCACAGCCTAAAAGTTGAGAACTATATTTTATTTGGCAGACAAAACTGAGGACTTAAGGCCAGAAGACAGCCTCTCAGATGGCTCTGAGGGACTGCTCCCAAGAGGCAGGAGTTTTGCAATAAAAATCAGGTAGTCTGAACATCTAAAGTTTACTGTTAATTAAAGAAAATCATGGGCTTCCCTGGTGGCGCGGTGGTTGAGAGTCCGCCTGCCGATGCAGGGGACACGGGTTCATACCCTGGTCCAGGAAGATCCCACATGCCGCAGAGCGGCTGGGCCCATGAGCCATGGCCGTCGAGCTTGCACTCCGTAGCCTCTGCTCCGCAGCGGGAGAGGCCACAGCAGTGAGAGGCCCGCATACTGCAAAAACAACAACAACAACAACAACAAAAAAGAGTCAAGGAACAGGCATGAACTTCTCATTGTAAGCTCTCCTGTAAAAGTTCTTGCCAAGAACTGATTAAGGAAATGTAATGCTTTCTCTGCTCCCTTCGTTTGCCCTTGTTCATCTTTCCCCAGAAGCAGCAGGAGAAAGATCCAATGCCTTCAACGTGTCTCCATACTTGCTATTGTGAAATTATAGCTTATTTCAGTACTATTCTCTACATGATCGTGACCTTTGAAGCTAGAGTTTATTCTTGTTTTTATATCAAATGGATCAGATATATCATGGGTTTTGGGGAAAAAAATGTATATAGTTATAAGAATACCCAATCAGAATAAAATTATCTCACACACTTAAACAAATCCTAATTTTTGAAAGAGTTATAAAAGAATTTCATGATAGTCCTCCAAAGTGAGTTCCTGAATGTATGGACCATGCCTTTTAATTCCTTTCTACATGCCCTCCAAGAAAACAACAACAACAAAAAAGATTTAGAGCTGTGTAACCTTTAGCTGTCCAGTAAATGTAGTTGAATTGAATCATTTCAATTACAAAAAGAAAATTTTATTAAACATTTGTGCCAAGTTTCAAGATGAAAATTCATTTAAAACAAAGTTAGGAAACGACACTAAAATTTTTGAGTTGCGTAAGTCAGCAGTTAAGAGTAATGTTGCAAAATCAGCACTGCCCATCTCCTGTGAATAAGCAGTTTATTCTGGCAACTGCAGAAGCTTGTCTTGGGTAGATACATAATGACCCATGCCATTGCTGTTCTCTTCCAGACCAGTTAGAGAGTTATTTCTTATGCAGCTATCTAACTGATTGCTAAAGCTAAAACAAGTATGTTTCGTATTATTCTCAAACAATAATTTTTTCCACTTTAAAATAGTTTATGTGGGCTTCCCTGGTGGCGCAGTGGTTAAGAATCCGCCTGCCAACGCAGGGGACACGGGTTTGAGCCCTGGTCTGGGAAGATCCCACATGCTGCAGAGCAGCTAAGCCCGTGTGCCACAACTACTGAGCCTGTGCGCCTAGAGCCCGTGCTTCACAACAAGAGAAGCCACTGCAATGAGAAGCCTGCACACCGCAACAAAGAGTAGCCCCCGCTCACTGCAACCAGAGAGAGCCTGCACGCAGCAACAAAGATCCAATGCAGCCAAAATTAAAATTAAAATAAATAAATTTATTTAAAAAAATAAAGTAAAATAGTTTATGTTCATTTAAAAAATTCTGACAAGTATGACACAGTTGGAAAAATAAATTATCCAGAGTTCCATCATCTAAACAGATCCTCTCTTTTTTTAATGTGTAATGCAAAGAATTTTATTACATCTCTTCTTTTTTTCCTTCCAGTTTTATTGAAATATCATTGACATATAGCACTGTATAAGTTTAAGCTATACAGCTTAATGATTTGACTTACATACTTCATGAAATGATGACCATAGTAAGTTTAGTGAATATCCATCAACTCATATAGATACAAAATAAAAGAAAAAAATTGTTTTTAAATTTTTCATTGCGATGAGAACTCAGGATTTTTTTTTTTTTTTTTTTTTTTTTTTTTCTGCAGTACGTGGGCCTCTCACTGTTGTGGCCTCTCCCGTTGTGGAGCACAGGCCCTGGACGCGCAGGCTCAGCAGCCATGGCTCACGGGTCCAGCCGCTCCGCAGCATGTGGGATCTTCCCGGACCGGGGCACGAACCCATGTCCCCTGCATCGGCAGGCAGACTCTCAACCACTGCGCCACCAGGGAAGCCCAGAACTCAGGATTTATTCTCTTAACAACGTTCATATATAACATACAGCAGTATTAATTGTATTTATCATGTTGTACATTACCAAACAGGTCCACTCGTAACATATTTTTCTTGTTACTTTCTTCGAAAAACCAAAACATATGTATTTTAATTGCTTTTTGCATAGAAAAATAAGCTAATCTGTATGAAATGGCTGAGTAATTTATGATCTAAACTATAATACACCAGTTGTCTGTGAGTTCTCCCAGACTTACTTTTGTGCTCTAGGTCAAAGTTGCCCTGCTGGAGGAAACACTTTAGCCCCCGTCCTAGTGTGTGTGCTCCAGTACAGGTATGTTGAGGAAGGAGGAGGAAGCGTTCGAAAACCGTACTTCTCAAATTGGACTGTGCATAGGAACCATCTTCAGGTCTTGTTAAGATGTAAGTCAGCATTTCAAACAAGCTCCCAGGTGATGCAGAAGCTGCTAATCCAGGGACACACTTTTAGTAGCAAGATCCTAACATAACTGGGAACATAAGAGGACTGTTGGAAGAAATTTTTGCCTTCACACATCTATAGCCACCATTAAGCCATTGCCACAACCCTGACCCATTTCTGGGAAAACATGGGACTATTTCTCATACCTGGAAAGTTTCCCACAGACTGAGAGTGGAGTAAGGACTGATTCATTGCCATGCAAGTGAAAATACTGAGCAACCATAGTGAGTCTCTCCTCTGCAGGGGAAGCCTTGCAGAGTTCACAAAGTACCTGTTCATCTCTTTTCCTTTGGTAGTAATCTCTACGATATCTGGGCACAGGGTCTCTTAGAAAAAGGCTACACCTCCCAGCTTCCCTTAAAGCTGAATGTGACCATGTTACCAACTTCCAGCCAATGGGATCTAAACAGAAGCCTGTGTGCAAGCCATGGTTTGAAGATGGCAATTAAATCAAATTAAATTAAGATATTTTATTTGTTCTAGTTAGGATAAACTGTAGCCTAGGTGCAGTCAACTAAAATTTTAATTGAAAGTGCATACTCCAGAGGTTGTTGCTAATGTTCCAACTGAAAAACCCATATGCTAGAAGTGAGTACTGTTTCTGTCATCAACATCTGGATTGACACCAGATTCTTTGCTAATGTTCTCAGTGAATTTCAGAAATGGGGTTTTAAGTCTACTAACTAGTACATTGAATGCCAGAAAGGAACTCTCACTGGTTAACTTAAAGATATTTAAGATATAAGCTTGGTCTCTAAAATCTTTAAGAGACCCTCCCCACCCCTTGCATGAATAGAGTAAAGGAATGCAGTAAGGCTTGTACCTTTAGGAATGGTGCCTAAGGCTTGATCTCTAAATAATTCTGGGTCAAGACTTTGGTTTTAGGGACTTCCCTGGCAGTCCAGTGGGTAAGACTCCAGGCTCCCAGTGCAGGGGGCATAGGTTTGATCCCTGGTCAGGGAACTAGGATCCCGCATGCCACAGCCAAAAATAAAATGGTTAAGACTTTAGTTTTCGAGCTGCCTGATATCAACTACCTAGATAATAGATTCCTGCTTCCGGAATAGAAGTGAGTTCAAATTCTGGTACTAGCTATGTGCCCTTAAGCAGACTACTTAACCATTCTATACTTCAGCTTCCTCAGCTAAAAAATGGAAATAAAAATAATGTCTCAAAAGACTGTCATAAAGATTACACAAGATAATAAATTTAAAGAGCTTAGTATAGTGCTTGGCATGTAGTAAGCACTTAATAGCTTTTATTTATTCAACAAACAACCTGTGCTATCAGCAAAGTACTGTTTAACATTGTAGCAAATTGGAAACTGAGGTAGACTGGGTCCCTACCCTTAAGGAATTTGCAGGCTGATGGGAGAAATAAAACATGCAAAGTAGATAACTATAATAGAAATGGATGTTAAGCCAACCAGATAAGACAAGATGGTTGCAAATTCTTTGTTATCCTGCTATTGAATCTAATTACCTTCTCCTTAAATCTGGGTTGGCCTTAGTAACTTGCTTAAATTACAGTGTAACAGAAGTGATGTTCTAGGATTCTGCCCTGCTCTTTTAGAATGCTTGCTCTGAGGGAAGCCAGCCATCATGTAAGAAGCCCAAGTGTCTGGAACCATCATGCTGTAAGGAAGACTAAATATCCATCTGGAGACTCCGCATAGACAGAGCACTATGCCTGGCTGTTTCAGCCATCTGTGAATAAAAAATACTGCCTGCCAATCAGTAAACAAAGGATGTTGCAGCCATCAAGCCATCATATTACAGCCACCCCCAACTGTAATGTGATGTACCCTGAGGAAATTCAGGATGAGTAAACACAGGATACTGACCCCAGATAACTGAGGTGCATATCAAAGGAATGATTTCAGTGAGCCCATCTTCCCACACACAGAAAGGCAATAAATTCATTAACTTGAGATTTCTTTTCTAGTTTTCTTTAATTAACAGTAATGTTTTGATGTTCTGACTACCTGGTCTTTGTTGCAAAAACTCCTATATATCCTGGCTCCCCCCTTGTCTGTTCAGAGCAGTCTCTTGGAATGATCTGAGAGTCTTGCCTCCTGGGCTTGAAGTCCTCAGAATGTCCTCTGAATAAAACATAATTCTCAACTTTTAGGTTGTTTTCAGTCAGTGAAGTTTTTTCAGTCAACACATCCCAGCCCAGGAATCAGACATGAGTAAAAATGCTGTCCTGGCAGCATGTTGGCAGCCCCAGGAAAGATAATATGGAGAAGAACTGAAAACCCAAATACCAGCCAGAACTGAGTCCCCATCCCATGGTCCCGGACAAGCCATCCAAGCCAAGTAACCAGATATGATGTTAGGTAAGTCATGTAAACTCTTTTCTACAGATGACTTATTTCTAATGGGATTACAAGAGTCATCTTTCTTACATCTCTATGCATGCCTGAATGAAGAAAATAGTGTGTGCAGAAAAAGAGTTAGCATAGCAGGCCTGAGACTGCTGTCCTTAGAAAGGTCTGCTTGCAAGACTGACCCTTGGCGGGCATCGGGGAACTTAGCCAGTAAACAGTTCCCTACACTGATAGAAAACTTTCCCTAAGTTCTTAAGTTCCCTTAAGTTCCCTAAGGGTGGCTCACCGGGGCTAGACTGCTTGCGCACAGCGTGCTTTGTGCTGGACATCTGCTCTTCTCCTTGGACCCGGAATTTGGGTATGTGGTGGGCAGAGAGTGCCTGTTTGACCAGCCCCCAGTGAAAACCTTGAGCACCAAGTCACTAATGAGCCGCCCCAGGAGACAACACTTTGCATGGGTGGCCACAACTCACTGCTGAAGGAAGGAAGGCAATGCACCGAGAGAGGACTCAGAAGCTAGAGCCTGGTTTCCTCCCAACTTCACCCCACGCACCTTTTGCTTTTTCTGATTTTGCTTTGTATCTTTTCATGGTAATAAATCTTAACTATGAATACATATAGATGCTGAGTTTTGTGAGACCTTTTGTCAAATCACTGTGCCTGGGGGAGTGATCTTGGGGAGCCCCGATACACAGTGTTTTAGAAATTATGAAACACTGAAGAGCTGTTCAACTTTCTCATAAAAGGAGGCATCCCTCCTAACTGTCTCACGCTCTTCCTCTCTTCTCCCTCCTTCCCAGGATATGCATATTGAACTTCCTTCCTGACTAAGTCCACAGTGGCAGGTGGGCAGAAACACACTGCTGGAGGTGATAGCTTTAGTTTTCGGTCCTAGAAAATCTGTGTAACTGCTATCTTGCATACAAATACAACAGTGGTTCGCCTGCATTTTACTTTTTATCCAATTGTGTTTGCCTTGTGTGGGTGGAATATAAGAGCTTTCATCTCATTGGGCTGAAGATATCATGGAAATTTCTTTTAAAATATTTACCCAAAGACTAAACTGGTGATAAAAAGCATTTTCTTTGCAATTATAGAGCAAGACTTCATAAATTTATGGCTAGTCGTTAAAGAACTGGCATCACAACATCAGCAGGATTTATATCCACCACATAAAGTCTATGCAGCATATCCTGCAATGCAGCATATCCGTCTCACATACTGTAATATGCATGACTTATTTTCAGATGATTTTCCTGGTAAACTTTGTGATTATATTTTGACAGGGCTGAGTATCATTTCTCTAATCACAGAGACTGACAAGAGCTTAGGGATTGTGACAAGCAAAGTCCTTGGATTTGGCTCTAGAAATCAGCTGAGCACGGTATACTTTGAGAATTCAAATAATAAGTCAGTAAACCACTAAATATTATGTGCTAAGCTCTTTAAATTATGTTGTAGACACAGGACTGAGAGTTTGGAACCCAAGTTCTAACCCAGCTTATGTTCTAAAGCTATAATTAAATAATTGATAAATAATTCGTCTTTACTGGACCTCTATTATACCAGCTATAAAATGAGAGATTCTAGTGAACCATTTTTTCAATCCCAAACATTCTACAGTTCAATGATAATATAAAGCCTGGGATACGTACCAAATGAGAGGGCACAAATGTATTCTGTAGAATGGAGCAGTTCCTGGAGGCTAAAACAGGAAATTTTAACTGGGCAGAAAAGAGAGAGTCACTTCTCTCGGAGTATGGAGCTGAAGTGAAGGTACAGACAGGCATCCCTCACTCTGAGGGATCTTAGGGAAATTTCAATATGAAATAACAATGATATCAATAATAGCTAACCATTTTGAGTATTTACTAAGGTGATAAGTATTATTTAATTCCCATAACAATTCTAGGTATTGTTATTATTCCCGTTTTATAAAAAAGAAAACTGAGGCACAGATTCAGATTTTTCATGAGGTCAGGTAGCAAGTGGTAGTACCCAAGATGTGAAGCAATCTAATACTCCAAAGCATAGCTTTTAATTACTGTTATGACAGTCACGTGTGAAAGTCAGTGATAAAACTCCCCACAGAAGCACTATAGTTTAAAGTGCAATTGACTGGAAAACCAGCATAAATGGAAAATAATAAGCCATCATCAAGAAGAAGAATGATAATTACCTCTCCTGGAGTGCCATTTGTGTGCTATTCATTTATTGGCTCTAACCTTCATAGGTGCTTTTTGTTTTTATTTTTAAATTTCCATTTTACAGTTAAGAAATCTGGGCTCAGTTCAACTTGTAATAGCCTGAGAGCTATTAGGTAGTAGGGTTGGGAGTCAATCTTGAGTTTGTCTAACTTCAAAAATCCTACTTATTCCACTATGCCATGCTGGATTCTTGGCAAGGAAAAAAAACCTATTTGCAAATATTAAAAACAGCTGTATCCTACTGTATGCTTTTATTTATGTGAAATTCTAGAACAGGGAAAACAAGTCTACGGAGACAGAAAGCAGATCAGCAGTTGCTTAGGGAGGGGAAGTGGGGATTGACTGCAGAGACCAAAAGAAATTTTTGGAATGATGGAAAGATTTTACATTTTGATTACGGTATTGATGACATTTACATTATGTTTGTTAAAACTCACTGAACATACACTTAAAATAGGTGCATTTTTAAAAAATTTTTTTTGCGGTACACGGGCCTCTCACTGTTGTGGCCTCTCCCTTTGCGGAGCACAGGCTCCGGACGCGCAGGCTCAGCAGCCATGGCTCACGGGCCCAGCCGCTCCGCGGCATGTGGGATCTTCCCGGACCGGGGCACGAACCCGTGCCCCCTGCATCGGCAGGCGGACTCTCAACCACTGTGCCACCAGGGAAGCCCAGGTGCATTTTATTATATGCAAATTATACCTCAATAAAGTTGATTTTTAAAAAACCCAAGTGAATCCAGTAATTGGTCTTCTAGACAGAAGCTGGGGCTGCTGGCATAACCTGTCTTTTCATATGCATGGGATCACTGTGGTGAATATGAAACACTAGCTCTTAACATCCATTCCAACCACCTTCTGTGATACCTTCTTGTATTGCAAAGACTGAAAAGCTCAAAATTACATTTCTATGACTCCTTCACAGCTAAGTTCAGATTGTGAGTTAAATATACCCAAGAGACTAGAAAGGCAGGAGTGAGACCAGAGCCACCTGCCTACTCTGATGTTTGTTGCTGCTACCAAGTAGGGTCAGGCGGGCATCAGATTTTTCTGCAACAGCATACCAATATCCAGTGTCCAGCTTCAGTAGTGTTACGAGTTAGCAGCTGCAAGGATGACAGTGTCTTCATGATCCACAGACTGAAACTATAGCAGTGTGTGCAAGAATTCAAATGGTTCCCCAGCAGACTCTTAACTTCACACATTTATGACTGGGAGGGGTGATAGCTCCCCTGGCAAACCAGTTTGATGGTTATCTCCTGGTGGTCATTTCTGGAGGCTGCTCCTCCAGCTCTCCAATGATTTTGCAAGTGCCTAATTACCTATATTAAGTCCCTTTCTACTTATAATTGTGGCAATGATTTCTGTTTCCCTGAAACTATACACTGACACCACCATGAACGATTCAGTCACAATGGTAACTAAAATAATTACCAGCATTATCAGATTTACAGCAACTTTTACCAACTACTGCCTTTCTGCCAGGATGAATTCAACAAGGTACAGGTGAGGACACCTTTATTCTTCTCCCCATTCTACTCATACTCCACGGGTAGATCTGTCTGTTCCTCCACAAATGAAATGAGGCCAGGTCTCCTCACTTTTTAAGCCACTCTCAGATCTTAAAGTTTATCCTCCAATTCGTTTCAGTCCCCCAAATCATCTCATTTCAGTCATTAAAATGTCCAGTCCAAGGTCATTAGCATATAGCCCAATGTTCTCATCCAATTTAAAGCTTATTCATACCCCCAGCTTGAGCTTCCTTTGGCCTCTCATTTTCAGGAAGAGAACATGGTTGGCTTCTGCTACAATTCTCTGTAAGATGTTTCTTCGCTTTCCTTCTCCTTCCCATGTCTCCTCCCCTACTAGACTACTCAGGTTCCTCTAGGGTTGGAATGTGATAGGGAAGAGGAAAAACTAGTCTCTAAGCTGGTCCAGATATGATCTGGCATTGGAACCCTCTGGGAATGGCAGATCCCCAGTGCTGATTCTTTCTTTGCTGGGTCACTGACATAGCTCCCTCACTCCACTGCAGCCTTCCAATGTCCAACCAGTTCCTTGTCAGGCTGCCCAGTGATGAATCCTCCTCGTTTCTACATCCAATGGTATACTCTAACTTCACTGAGGAGCAGCTTAGCAGAAAGCCTTCCTGGACAGTCTTTTCAAAATGACTCCCACTCAGCTCCATCCTGCCAGCCCACAGGACACATGGGAAAATTCTCCACTACATTGTTCTGCTGTTGGTGGGGAGCATCTGGGCCCCTACAGCCACAGTCTTCCACGTTTAATTCCCAAGACACGAGTTAAACATTAGTTCCTACTTTGCTCAAGCTCTCTGAAGCTTCCTGTCACCTTCCTTGAGGTGAGAGGGAAGCACTCCCCTTCCCTTCTACATGAGAAACAAGAGAATAGCTCTCTAAAAAACAATTTCTCTCTTTTTGGCCTTATCAACTATGACTCTTTTTTCAGTAGAGATGAGTGATTGCACACGCCAGCTCGCATAGTCTCAGACTGTCTCAGCCTGTCTTGCATAGGTGGTTCAGCAACTCACTTTAGAATGTGGAGGTACTTTGCAATTATTTATTTTGGTTTTGGTTTTTGAAGCCATGAAATTTTGGTCTTTGTGGCCAAAACTGAAGCAGAATGTTCTGTAATTAACAACAACCCTATAAGGTAATGATTAAGGCTTCCGTTTTAGAGACAAAAAAACTGAGGTTCAAATGGCAGAAAATGGGATTCCAACACAAATAGGTATGACTGTAAGGACTTTGCTGTTAACCATTATGATTACATGTTTGACACTGCAAACAATGATGACTGCTATGGGTGGAATTATGTCCCCCTAAATCCATATACTGAAGTTCTAACTCCCAGTACTCAGAATGTAATGTTACCTGGAAAAAGGGTTGTTGCAG
>RJWK010018522.1:0-33248 GCA_004363435.1 Platanista minor
TGAGGTGGATGGACCTAGAGTCTGTCATACAGAGTGAAGTAAGTCAGAAAGAGAAAGACAAATACCGTATGCTAACACATATATATGGAATCTAAGAAAAAAATAAGTGTCGTGAAGGGCCTGGGGGCAGGACAGGAATAAAGACACAGACCTACTAGAGAATGGACTTGAGGATACGGGGAGGGGGAAGGGTAAGCTGTGATAAAGTGAGAGAGTGGCATGGACCTATGTACACTACCAAACGTAAAATAGATAGCTAGTGGGAAGCAACCGCATAGCACAGGGAGATCAGCTCAGTGCTTTGTGATCACCTGGATGGGTGGGATGGGGAGGGTGGGAAGGAGGGAGATGGAAGAGGGAGGAGATATGGGAACATATGTATATGTATAATTGATTCACTTTGTTATAAAGCAGAAACTAACACCATTGTAAAGCAATTATATTCCAGTAAAGATGTTAAAAAAAAATTAAAAAAAAAAAAGAAACAAGAAACATCTCAAATAAACAAACTAACCTTACATCTATAACAATTAGAGAAAGAAGCACAAAAAACTCACAAAGTTAGCAGAAGGAAAGAAATCATACAGACCAGATCAAAAATAAATGAAAAAGAAATGAAGGAAACAATAGCAAAGATAAATAAAACTAAAAGCTGATTCTTTGAGAAGATAAACAAAATTGATAAACCATTAGCCAGACTTATCAAGAAAAAAAGAGAGACAACTCAAAACAATAGAATTAGAAATGAAAAAGGAGAAGTAACAACTGACACTGCACAAAGGCCAAGGATCCGGAGAGACCGCTACAAGCAACTCTACGCCAATAAAATGGATAACCTGGAAGAAATGGACAAATTCTTACAAAAGCACAACATTCTGAGACTGAACCAGGAAGAAATAAAAAATGTAAGTAGACCAATCAGAAGTACTGAAATTGAAACTGTGATTAAAAATCTTCCAACAAACAAAAGCCCATGACAAGATGGCTTCACAGGTGAATTCTATCAAACATTTAGAGATGTGCTAACACCTATCCTTCTCAAACTCTTCCAAAATATAGCAGAGGGAGGAATACTCCCAAACTCATTCTACGAGACCACTATCACCCTGACACCAAAACCAGACAAAGATGTCACAAAGAAAGAATACTCTAGACCAATATCACTGATGAAAATAGATGCAAAAATTCTCAACAAAATACTAGCAAGCAGAAGCCAATAGCACATTAAAAGGATCATACACCATGATCAAGTGGGGTTTATCTCAGGAATGCAAGGATTCTTCAATATACGCAAATCAATCAATGTGATACACCATATTAACAAACTGAAGGAGAAAAACCATATAATTTTCTCAATAGATGCAGAAAAAGCTTTAAACAAAATTCAAAAACAATTTATGGTAAAAAACCCTTCAGAAAGTAGGCATAGAGGGAACTTAACATAATAAAGGCCATATATGACAAACCCACAGCCAACATCATCCTCAATGGGGAAAACCTGAAATCATTTCTACTAAGATCAGGAGAAAGACAAGGTTGCCCAAACTCACCACTATTATTCAACATTGTTTTGGAAGTCTTAGCCACAGCAATCAGAGAACAAAAAGTAATGAAAGGATCCAAGTCGGAAAAGAAGATGTAAAGCTGTCACTGTTTGCAGATGACGTGATACTATACATAGAGAATCGTAAAGATGCTACCAGAGAACTACTGGAGCTAATCACTGAATTTGGTAAAGTAACAGGATACAAAATTAATGCACAGAAATCTCTTGCATTACTATACGCGAATGATGAAAAATCTGAAAGTGAAATTAAGGAAACACTCCCATTTACCACTGCAACAAAAAGAATAAAATGCCTAGGAATAAAACTACCCAAGGAAACGGAACACCTGTATGCAGAAAACTATGACAGTGATGAAAGAAATTAAAGATGTTACAAATAGATGGAGAGATATACCATGTTCTTGGATTTGAAGAATCAACATTGTGAAAATGACTCTACTACCCAAAGCAAGCTACAGAATCAGTGCAATCCCTATCAAACTACCACTGGCATTTTTTGCAGAACTATACCAAAAACTTTCACAATTTGGATGGAAACACAAAAGACCCCGAATAGCCAAAACAATGTTGAAAAGGAAAAATGGACCTGGAGGAATCTGGCTCCCTGACTTCAGACTACACTGTAAAGCTACAGTAATCAAGACAGTATGGTACTGGCACAAAAACAGAAATATAGATCAATGGAACAGGACAGAAAGCCCAGAGATAAACCCACGCACATATGGTCACCTTATTTTTGATAAAGGAGGCAAGAATATACAATGGAGAAAATACAGCCTCTTCAATAAGTGGTGCTGGGAAAACTGGAAAGCTACATGTAAAAGAATGAAATTAGAACACTCCCTAACACCATACACAAAAATAAACTCAAAATGAGTTAAAGACCTTACAGTAAGGCCAGAAAATCTCAAACACTTAGAGGAAAACATAGGCAGAACACTCTATGACATAAATCACAGCAAGATCCTTTTTTTTTTTAGGTGGTACATGGGCCTCTCACAGTTGCGGCCTCTCCCGTTGTGGAGCACAGGCGCTGGACACACAGGCTCAGCGGCCATGGCTCACGGGCCCAGCCGCTCTGGGGCACGTGGGATCTTCCTGGACAGGGGCAAGAACCCGTGTCCCCTGCATCAGCAGGCAGACTCTCAACCACTGTGCCACCATGCAAGCCGAGCAAGATCCTTTTTGACCCACCTTCTAGAGAAATGGAAATAAAAATAAAAATAAACAAATGGGACCTAATAAAACTTAAAAGGTTTTGCACAGCAAAGGAAACCATAAATAAGACAAAAAGACAACCCTCAAAATGGGAGAAAATATTTGCAAATGAAGCAACTGACAAAGGATTAATCTCCAACATTTACAAGCAGCTCATGCAGCTCAAAATCTAAAAAAACAAACAACCCAATCCAAAAACGGGCAGAGACCTAAATAGACATTTCTCCAAAGAAGATATACGGATCATCAACAAACACATGAAAGAATGCTCAACATCATTAATCATTAGAGAAATGCAAATGAAAACTACAGTGAGATATCACCTCACACCAGTCAGAATGGCCATCATCAAAAAATCTACCGACAATAAATGCTGGAGAGGGTGTGGAGAAAAGGGAAACCTCTTGCACTGTTCATGGGAATGTAAATTGATACAGCCACTATGGAGAACAGTATGGAGGTTCCTTAAAAAACTAAAAATAAAACTACCATATGACCCAGCAATCCCACTACTGGGCATACACCCTGAGAAAACCATATTTCAAGAAGAGTCATGTATCAAAATGTTCATTGCAGCTCTATTTACAATAGCCAGGACATGGAAGCAACCTAAATGCCCATCGACAGATGAATGTAGAAGGAAGAGGTGGCACATATATATAATGGAATATTCCTCAGCCATAAAAAGAAATGAAATTGAGTTATTTGTAGTGAGGTGGATGGACCTAGAGTCTGTCATACAGACTGAAGTAAGTCAGAAAGAGAAAAACAAATATCATATGCTAACACATATATATGGAATCTATAAAAAAAGGTCATGAAGAACCTAGGGGCAGGACAGGAATAAAGACGTAGACCTACTCGACAATGGACTTGAGGACACGGAGAGGGGGAAGGGTAAGCTGGGACAAAGTGAGAGAATAGCATGGACATATATACACTACCAAAAGTGAAACCAATAGCTAGTAGGAAGCATCCACGTAGCACAGGGAGATCAGCTCGGTGCATTGTGACCACCTACAGAGGTGGGATAGGGAGGATGAGAGGGAGGGAGTCTCAAGAGGGAAGTGATATGGGGATATATGTGTATGTATAGCTGATTCACTTTGTTATAAAGCAGAAACTAATGCACCCTTGTAAGGCAATTATATTCCAATAAAGATGTAAAAAAATAAATAATTAAAATAAATTAAATTGAATTCTCCTAGATATGACTCCTTAAATAGAAACAACAGAACTTTTCCTCAATGTGAAACATTCAATCTGAAGTTCAGTCTTTGGCTTGTTTCATTCTCACCCTTCTGTCTGAGATGGAATTATAAGATCAGGCAGATGTGTCAGGTCTCTGGAAAGTCAACAAATTTACAAACTTACATCACCAGAGCTAAACACAAGGTTGTTTATAATTCTTATCTCTCCTCACCTCACTGCACAATCAAGCACTGGAAAAAATCTTATCCTCATCTTATCATCAAATTTTACCTTCCATTCTGCATCTCCTGGCAGCACATTCTTACACAGTCTGAATACCTGTCAAATCAGCGAGCTATCTCTCCCAAGTTATTTTTGGGTGCTACCCATGGTAGCACATGAAATATGGTCACTCTCTTCTCTCCTTAGGGAAATACTAGAAAGTCAGTAGTGCTTCCTAAGAGGGAGGAATTGCCACTCTGTCACAATTACACACCACACAGCCATGTTTCCTCTATTGATTCCAAACCATAGCGATGTGAGGAAGGCCTAGGATGCTGCCTTTGTCCAGAATTCCAGAAAAGAAATAGGATAACAAGTCTCCTCAGTCCCCAAATCCCCAAACTTCCTAAAGAGTTATTTAATACCTTTGTGGATTTTAATCCAAGGATTGGGGTAGGAATTGTATGTCTATTTCACAATGATCTTCACCAGGATCTTTTCCACTTACCTTCCAACTCTTTCTGGTCTCAAAGCTTTGAGACTCTTTGTACAGTTCTGTACCAGTTTTTATGGATTTTTCTGTTTGTCTATCTTTTCGAGTGCACGTGTGTATGTGTGTGTGTTTGGGGGAATGGAAAGTAAAACTGCCAGATTCTGCTTCCTCATACATATTTGCTTATAACCTATATTAAACATAGGATTACAGATTTATTTACTTATTTATTTACTTTAAAAGCAAAACAAAAGTTATAATTTCCTCTATTTTCACATGACAGTTAGAACCTGACATATTTCAGTGGGTGATTTATATCTCTTCTCCCAAGCTGGAGAATGACTTTAGCCCATGTTTTGAAAAAACTATAATCCCTTTAATGCACAGCCAGCAATATTTTTATTGTGTCCACCAATACCTACAGAACAAGGTGAGTGCCTTATGGTATCATGCTCTCTGGGATACAAAGCATTACCAGTGCTTCTCACCTAACTTCCTGCATATCTGTGTTTCAGTCCCCAATATATTTATAGTAATTACTCTATATGTGTGTGTTTGTGTGTTGTGTATAGAGTTACTCTTCAGTTGCCTTAATAAGCACATTCACATGCACACACCATGGACTAGAGAAGTGGCACCTAAATCTTTTGTATAACTGACACCCTTTGAGATTTTAAATCACTATAGGAATTAGGTATTTTTGGAGGAATTAATGTACAAGAAACCAAAAATTATTATAATTTAATTGATGACTCATTATAACAATATCTTTCAGTTTTTATAAATATTCTACAGATATTGCACTCTTTATTTGATCACTTCAATATTAAGTCACTACTAGAATTGAAAGGTTTACTGCCTTGATCACACATTCCAACATGTGCTCATGATGCATTGCTATTGAATGCATACTAAAGAGACCTGGTAATTATTTGGAGCCAGCTTCTGGTGATTATGCACCTCTAGATTCATACCTGGAACAATTTTAAAATATCACTACAAATACATATCTTGTTTTCCTCAGTTTAATATTCTGCTTTTCAGATGTCACCATAATAGTAAAAGCTGTTGGACACCAGGGAATTGTTTTGATACGTGAATGAACTTTAGCACCAACTGAGAATATTCACAACATGCAAAGACTTCATAATTTTCTACTTAATCTACAGCAGTGATAAGTTTGTACAAATAAAAAAATGAGGAAGCTTACCTGTATAATTTTTAGGGCTTTTGTTTTTATTTATTATCTAATGTCACATTTACTACAAAAAATAAAAGTATAGATATAATCTAAGAATAAAGGACACATCTGTGAACTAAATGTATAGCTTTTTAACATATATGCCACATTTTATTTTATCTTTTATCTTTATAAAAATTTTAAAGGTCACAGTCCATTTACAGTTATTACAAAAAATCAGCGATATTCCCCACGTTGTTCAACCTTGTAGCCTATCTCACTCCCAATAGTTTGTACCTCCGACTGCCCCACCCCTATATTGCCCCTCCTCCCCACTGGTAACCACTAGTTCATTCTCTATATCAGTCAGCCTGTTTCTTTTTTGTTATAGTCACTAGTTTGTTGTATTTTTTAGATTCCACATATAAGTGATATCATACAGTATTTGCTTTCTCTTCCTGACTTCTTTAACTCAGCATAATACCAACCATCCATGTTGCTGCAAATTTAACAAATGGAAGAATAAAAATCATATGATCATCTCAAGATGCAGAAAAAACTTTTAATAAAGTTCAACATCCATTTATGATAAAAATTCTCCTGCAAGCAACATAGAGGGAACATGCTTCAACATAATAAAGACCATATATGACAAACACACAGCTAATGTCATACTCAATGCTGAAAATTTGAAAGCATTTCCTCTAAGATCAGGAACAAGACAAAGATGTCCACTCTTTCCACTTTTACTCAACATAGTTTTGGAAGTCCTAGCCACAGCAATCAGAGAAGAAAAAGAAATAAAAGGAATCCAAATTGGAAAGGAAAAAGTCAAACTGTCACTGTTTGCAGATGACATGATACTATACATCAATGGATACAGTAAAGTTGCAGGATACAAAATTAATGTACAGAAATCTGTTGCATTTTTATACACTAACAACAAACTATCAGAAAGAAATTAAGGAAACAATCCCATTTACCATTGCTTCAAAAAGAATAAAATACCTAGGAATAAACCTACCTAAGGAGACAAAAGACCTGTAGTCCAAAAACTATGAGACACTGATGAAACAAATATATAGCTTTAAAAATAGTATTATAAAAATCTAGTATTATGTGGTTGTTTTTCTCATTTGAGGAGAGGACTAGTATAAGATTATCTCTAAGACATCATTTTATGTTAAACCTTAGGGCACACAAATAGGCTACCTGATCTTAAAATGTTTTACTAGAAAAAGAGGAACAAATGCAATTTAAAAAATCTATAAGCATGAATAACAAAGCAAAGATCACAGTAATTGGACCGATAGAATTTTAGTAAAAGTTAAATGGGCTATTTAAAAACCTACGTGTTATTTTTACCATTTATCATGAAGGAAATATACAAAAAAAATCTATAATAGTATTCTGCTCTCCATCCAAAGTGACACTTTAAATGGAAAGCAGTGTCTCTTTTTAACTGTATATAAATGACTCATTAAGGTTTAATATATGTGTAGTAACAATAAGAAAAAATTTGAAAAAGAATAGATACATGTTTATGTATAACTGAACCATTTTGCTGTACACCTAAAACTAACACAATGCTGTTAACCAACTATACTCCAATATAAAAATAAAAAAAAGAAAACTGAAAAGAAATGGAAACATAAAAAAAGATATGACAGTAGAAATAATATAATGGATATTATAAAGGAAAAAAAAGAGAAGCAAATGGGCTTTTGAGGTTTATAATCCATGTCCTACTCAAGTATCATCTATTTATATTCAACAAATCAATATAGTTTTCATTGATAATAATTAGATTTATCAAGAATTTAAAATGTAATCTTAAGCTATGGATGCTATTATGTCTTATCTGTTTTCTGTTTGAAATAATGAAGGTAGAGCCTTCATTAGAATGGGTCAGTAAGCTTTCATGGTCTGTTCATGTAAGAGATAATTCAGTCTTGGCATGTTAACAGATGAAGCTAGAGTAAGGTGCTACTGTTTACGTTTATGAACAATTGTTCATGAGCAATGGTATTTTAAATGCTCCATTCAGACAGCTCTCTAGCCAGCCAGTAGTGACACATTACAATATCAACTGGTATTATTTGAGTTTTGAGAATTGTTAACAAGCAATAGTTAACAACATATCTCAGCAACATAGGTAAGATCTTCAGGTAATCTACGATGAACACTTGAAATAAAAACAATGAAAGAAAACATAAAAATGAAACAGAACAAAAAAATGTTACAAATAAAGTAGTGCAAAATAATAGTAAACACTAAGTTTTTTTCCTTGATCACTATTTCCAAGAACTTTACATATAATCGTTTTCTTCTAATAAACTTTAACTTAAGTTACATTATTATCCACATTTACAAAGTCATGCTGGGAGTAAGTGACAGTACCAGGACTTCAACCCAAGTAGCTTGGTGTCAAAGATGGCACTTTAAACTATGACATTAAATTGCTTCTTTGTGTCATGTTTCTAGGATTATATGTGAAATATTCACATAGGTAATCAGTTCAAGATATGTTAAGTAGAGTTAGTTCAAATTTCTGTTTTATTTAAAGCTCTGTGAAAAAGAAATATGTAAGTGTTAATTATTAGGCCAGTAGTTATTATGTAGCTTTGGAAACTGAAGCAATGTAAAACACAGACTTTCTAGGTCATGTATTTTACACGTTAACTTGTTTTAACAAGATATCTTAAAGGATATCCTTAAGGATATTTCATTAGATAAGATTTGGTAATTTATTCCAATCTAAATAAACATAATTTAATCTTTAGGTACCATTATCAGTCAATGCCTATATTATGAGTGATCTATAATTTCAATGTATTTTATGAGAACTAATATAGTGAGAATATCCTATGTGTATGACTATTAAATTTTGAGCACACTAAAAATGTGCAAATTGATAAGAGCAATGAAGAATAATTGTCAGTAGCAATTTTCAAAGTAAAAATATGTGTAATTTATTGGCTAAGACTTCATGATTACATGAGTGTCTGAAAAGGTAGATAGTTGCTTACTTATAAAGTTTAAAGCCATAGGGCCATGAAGTTTACAATGTTCTAATATACATTATTATAACATTAATGTATCAAAAGGCCAAAGACACATTTTGATGTATCTTTGAAAGTGTATGCACTTCAGAATCATACACATTGCTAAACTGAGAAACATTATTCTGCAATAAACAAAATATAGTTCCAAGTCTCCCTCTTAGTAATCCCCACCCACAATAATATACTTCCTCTTTAACTCACCCTTATTATTTACCCTAACTTTATTCATTTCCAGTTTCACCTAACTCCACATTCAGCAGGAAGACCTCTGACCAGCAATATCATTTCCTGTAGGAATTTGGGCCAAAAGAAAACAAAAGAGGGATGGCCTAAGAGATATCTGGATTTTATTTCTAGTTATAAATCTATTCTCTCTACTCTTTTGAACCAACCTAATATTTCTTTAGCAATAACAAGAATAACAGAAACAACAACAAAAACTAGATCCTTACTCTATCTACAATTTCCTCTTTCTTCTTTGCCTTTAATATTTATTTATTTATTTTTGGCTGTATTGGGTCTTCGTTTCTGTGTGAGGGCTTTCTCTAGTTGTGGCAAGCGGGGGCCACTCTTCATCGCGGTGTGCAGGCCTCTCTTGTTGAGCACAGGCTCCAGACGCGCAGGCTCAGTAGTTGTGGCTCACGGGCCTAGTTGCTTCGCAGCATGTGGGATCTTCCCAGACTAGGGCTTGAACCCGTGTCCCCTGCATTGGCAGGCAGATTCTCAACCACTGTGCCACCAGGGAAGCCCCTTCTTTGCCTTTTTGAAAAGCCATCCTGTTGTAAGGACCTTTGCTCCAAATGATGGAACTGTAAACAGACTGTTAACAGATTACACTTGTTTAAGCAAAATGGAGGCTTAGAGGAATTGATAAACAGAAGTAGTTATTGGATGTCAGTACATATAAGAGAATATTCCAAGCTTCATGAAATGTCAACCTTGCATATAAATTACATAAACATAAATGCTTACATTTTAGGCTAGTAAGTGTGGTGGGACAAGACATATCCTGAAAAATACATATATATACACATATACACACACATATATTCATGCCATGCATAAGTCTTCTGATTTTAAATGCAGCTTAGAATGTGTTACATACAATCTCTAAACTCCTGTTTTATTAGAGTTTGACTATTGATTTCTAACCATAGAAAATTTTCTGATTCAGAACATCAATGTCTTTTACGTCTGCCAAAGTTGGAACTGTAATATCTTTGAGAACTGCTACTCTGTTGATGTCACCACCTATGTGATTTGACTGGCAACAAAATCTAGTTAACTAATATCAAGAAATGGAAAACCCCAGAAAAACAGATAGTGAGTCACAGTATCTTTGTTTTAAGAACTAGAATGTGTCAAGAATGATTTCCCCACTCCATCAGCAAACTTGAAATGTGGTGATATTGACATTCATGGTAACCAAGGGGTGGTAGTGTCTTGTTAGAAATTATAAAACACTTCCAAAATGCAAAGTGGTAATACTAGTTATTAATTTTAACCTTTATCTGGAATATTTATTTGTGAATAATTAATGAGAATATTAGAAACACTGATAAATTTATCTGCATTCATTGAATTAGAAAGTTAACAAAGCACTAACAGATAATTCAAGGGATAACATATAAAATAAGTGTAAAAGCAGGTCATTTCTTTCTGCATTCATGTTTAGTACTACACATAAAATAAAGGACAATGTTTTGTTTTCACCTAAAGGCATTTTCATGCAGTGACTTTGAATTAATCATTGTGTGTGGTGAAAATCTTCTTTCACTATATACATGCAGCTAATTCTTAGAGAATTCCCATGATCTCAAATTATTTTAGGCTACCAAAAAAGGAACAATTTCAGTTATATGAACTTTTGAAGAGGTTTAAGGTTTTGAGACTAGGAAAATTTACCCAAAATAACCTCTTTATCACAAGTGATTAGTTGTGAAGTTTTATTATTTCAAATTTGAAAAAGTTTATGACCGAATACTTCTTTTTAAACGCTAATGACTCCCTGGGAGCTCCTCTCTGGTTTTCTGCCAATAGCATAGTTTTTTAGAAGATCAAGTCATGTCTCGTTGGAAAGCTGATAAAAACATTTTGTCCAAAATTTGCTCTGCTCAATAAAAAGAAGCAATCAAGTTTGAAAGTTTTGTGACAAAGGGCTCTTCTAAAGTATAGGAAACCAGGAGTTTATGATTTCAGTCAGAAAAGTTTAACTCTGGTTTAGTAAAGATAAGGGTGAGAAGACAAATGGTCAATATGCATAAAATATTTTATACTGTAGAAGAACACGGATTCTTTGCTAAATAACAGCATAATAACATCAAGATGAGTGATCTGAAGAAATATTAAAGTAAATTCAAGAGAAAAGAAAATTTTGCTAGATAAAATGTGTAGGAATATCAAATTCATGGCAAATGTGGGCAGGAAATTTTGTACATGAAAGAATTGGAATAAAACTATGAATAATAGGGCAATAATCTTTTAACTACTGTAATACGTAACAAACCTAAACCTTAAGGTTACTCCCAAGGAGGCTAAGGAAGCTCCGTCACCCTGTTTCTTAGAGGAACTCTACGAAATAGTTACTGAAAACCCGGCCTCTGTTCACTGATGCTGAATAGAAACGTGGAAACAGAGTTTTGGAGGAGCAGATAAGAGTAGCTTTATTACCTTGCCAAGCAAAGGGGGCCACAGCAGGCTAACACCCTCAAGACTGTGCCTCCCTTCCTGGGAAATAGGAAGGGGTCTTATAGTTTCACTGTGCAAAATAGAGCTGTAGGTAAGGATCCAGGATGATATAGTCTTGCATTCTTCTTTCCTCCTAGAGACACTGAGATCATTAGGGCTGGCATTAGGTGGTTCCAGAACAGGTTCTGGTGGTCCTCAAGGTTATCGTTCTATGACCTTCTTTCTGGAATGAAGAATGCTCACAAAGGAAATGAGTGTTAGGAAGTGTTGTCTTGGAGACGTAAATATCAGGTGCATAGTACAACTTTAACTAGAGGGCAATCATTTTCAGAGTGCAATTAAGTAAGAAAGAGCTGGGGAAAACAACTATAGGAGACCAGTTGAAAGGGTGGAAAGAATACCAGTTGAATGGGCTGAATAAGGGCTAACATAATGAGGGTAGTTTCTGCTACAGCAATACTATTTGCAGCTTCAAGAACCATATTTAGATCAGACTCAATTGTTACAACTCCATGATCCAGCCATGTGAGGAGATGCCTAGCTATATTTATCAGTTTATAAACATAAGGATTAAAAAAGAATCGATTTCAAGTCCAAACATTTGTGAACTCAACATGGAATGTTAGAAGCAGAGGCAAACAAGGCCTGGAAGAATAATAAACAAAATTAAACACTACCTTAAAACAGCAGGTGATACACTTATAAACTCACTAGATCCATGTATTACTTCTTTATTGATGCTGTAACAAATAAAAGTACTACAAATTTAGTGAACTAAAACATCACAAATGTATTCTCTTACTGTTCTATAGGTCAGAAGTACCAAATTGGTTTTACTGAGGTAAAATCCAAGGGTCAACAAGGTTGGTTTGTTCTGGAGGCTTTAATTAGAGAAGCTGTTTCCTTGCGTTTTTTAGTTTCTAGTCACTCTCTGTATTCCTTGGCTTGTAGTCCCATCTTTCATGTTCGAAGTGCATCAGTCCAATCTCTGTTTCTGACATTGCATACTTTCACCTCTGACTCTGATGCTCTTGCTTCGTTCCAAAATGGACCTTTGTGATTACAGCAGTAATAGATTATCTCCCTATTTCAAGGTGCTTGCCTTAATTACATTTGCAAAGTCCTTTTCATGCCATATTAGATAACACTCACAGGTTCAAGGGATTATGATGTGCACATATTTTGTGACCATTTTTCCACTGCCTGCAACACCCCAGTATATAGAACAAGCATATATACACTAGCAGATTCTCAAGTTCATATAATTTAATAACTTTTTGCAATTTCAGAATTTAGTTATATTACTTACTAGGCCATTGCATTGAACCTGACTTTTTGAGGAAAAATGCACATATATTTTCAAAATTTCAAGGTTAGAAAATGGCATTAATCATGAAATTCAGAAAGATGTGTATATATTTTAGGAGGAAATTATAGTGACCTAGCATACTGCTAGAGTTAGCAGATACATTTTTATGTTACACAACCTTGGAAAAGGAGGGGGGAAGCTTTTATTTATGTCTTTTTATTTTTTCAATGAATTTCAAGTTTAAGGGGTCAGGAATTACCAGGATAAAGTCAGGCACCACAAGTGAAAATAGGCAGATTTTTCTCTATTCTCTGCTAATGAATTCCTAAAAACTCTTCAAGAAGAAACTAAAGAGAAAGTCATAGGGAAAATATTTCAGAGAATTCATCTAGGGTATCAGCAGAATAGCTGATGAGGTCAAATTTGGGTTCACCATGAGGACACAGAAAGGACACTACCGATTCTCTCATAGCCAGTGTTTTTTTCAGATAGTTTAATAGAGGTGAATCGAGCTTGAATTAATTATTGCCAAGTTCTTTAGAAAAATGCTGTATTCATAATTTAATAGTATAAGATTAGCAAATTCCTGAAAGAAGGAAGAAACATACAAATAAAATAAAATCAACACCAAACTTTTTCTGTGTGACTACTTTGATATCCATTATCAGTTGACACTACAGAGCAACATAAAAATAACAAGAACAGCGAAAATAAGCCCTCATAAGACCACAGTGGCATAAACAATAAATTGTCTACTTATCTGGTGCAGTTATCTAGGTGCTAGTCTTAGCTGTGATTGAACAATGTGTCTGGCTGTCAGTGGATCTAAGCTGGCATCAGCTGGAACAACTGGAGCAGCTTGACTCTGATATTTTCTACCTTGCCCTCCAGCAGACTAGACTGAGTGTGTTCTCAAAGTGACTGCAGAGGCACAAGAGAGCAAGCAGGAACATGCAAGTACTCTCCCAAGACTTTTCTGCCATTGAGTCTGCTAATATTCAATTTCCAAAGCAAGTCTCAAGATTAAACCTGGAGTCAGAGTGAGAGAATGCAACAAATACAGGTCACTAATTCAGTTAACATAGGATATCTCAAATCCAAAAATAATTGATTATACAAATTTGAATATTTGCTTTAATCAATTCATACAAGTAGGAATTTTTTAAAAAATATTCAAGGAAACGTTTTATAAGAACAAGCAAAAGAATAGTCTTTTACTGCCATACAATCTACATAGAATTCCATGATATTTATTTTACTATTAATGTATGACACATAAATTGATAAAAATAAACTTTTCCTCCATCTCAATTTAGCAAAGTGTTACCCACATGTTGAATCTAATGACATAGTTTCAAATTTTAAAATATGTTTGTTAATATTATAATGTCATGTGTATGTTGAGGATATTAACAAACCTGATAAATGAAAGACTTTTTGCTTGCCTGTTCATTTGGAAACAAAATAAATTAATAAAATATTCATTATTTATTTCATTAAAAATTGAAGTATTGTTGATTATTTTTGTTTTGCAAATTTTAAGGTTGCTGTGGTTGGTGTATTTAAGTAAAACCTTTCTCAAGGTTTTCAGAACTGCCTATCATGTAAAGTTCAGAGTTTAGTTTTGTGAGGTATTGCATTTCCTTATTTCTTTCTGAAAACCTGTAGCATTTTCTATGATTTCTCAAAACAAGAGTAATATGGACCATGAATAGTACTGAGCCCCATTACTGGCAGTATTACAGTCAGTATCTCATTGTATAGAAATACGGTCTGGTTTCTGCTTTCTATCCTTTTTCTTTCATTTACCAAATGTATATTAAATATGTGCTTGTTTTAGATTCTGGGCATATGGCAAAGAACAGAACAAAGTCCCTGCTCTTCTGGAGTTGATATTACAGGCTTCTTTCAATCTGTGGCCCTATTTATTTTGTCAGTCTTTATTTTTATTCTAGTTCTGAAATATTTTCCTATGTGTTTACATATGTGTACCTGTGAATATGTGCATGAGTTTGTGTGTGTGTGTGTGCATGTATGTATGTTTATCTTTCTCTTTCCAAAGCCTGGCCTTAATTCAAAGTATATGTCTTCGAACTTGGTTTAATTAACTAAAATTATTTGATCTGGGTCTTAAATTTTACTTATTTTTCAGATACTACACACTGTTATGTTTGACAAATTGCAAAAAATAAATATTTCAGCTTCATGAGTGTGTGTGTGTTTGTATTTATTGCTTTCTCACTTGAATGTTATAATAGAATCCCTTTGTAAGGTAGGAAAAAGCAAAAACAATTTCACTTTTTTTGTGTGAAAAGCCTCAGTTTAAAATTAATATATTAGAATATTATGTATTTTCCTCAGGTAATACACTCCTTTTGTCCAGCTTGAAATTTTTAGTCAGAATGAACTAGCCTGGTAGCATCACTGTAGCCTAAGCTTACTTCCCTCCCCTTACAACTGCTTTATTTCATCATGAAATTATTTGCAAAGAATAACAGGAATGGTAGCAATGGGTATACTGTGCTCTTCATCACACTAAACAATTTACCATCTTTGTCAGAGGTGAATAAAAATATGTCAATGTTGTTAAAAAGCCACTTGTAGCTGAGAGAATCTGTGCATCTTTCAGTAGAGTTGACAGTAGTCACAGCTTTATATAAATAACATTAAAGTCCCTTTATGTTCCCTTTTACTTCACGTGACTGTGTTGCTAAGATCTATAACTCCACTGTTTGAAAGCCAACTTTCCTGTCTATTGAATGCTGGGTGACAGATAAATTGCTATTGCTCTTTATCAATGAAATAAGCTGCCTTTTTGTTTCTTAAACGCAGACTCTGACACTAGCTTGCAAGGTTGTTGGGTTTTTTATTGTTATTTTTTAAGCAGGTTTAAGTTGAGGAAAAATTTCTCTTTTTTTTCCCCCCTAAAAGCTACTCTTAGCATAGTTACTGGTTTCACAAAAGTCCCATATTATGTCATATCTTATTGAATAAGGTTGAATAATACATTGCACTCAAGAAGGTTGTATTGTGGTAAAAACATTCTATTTTCAAAAGCTTTTGTAATAGAATCTACTCAATTCTTCAAAAAGAAATGAGGAATGCATAGGAAGGGCAAGACCCCAGGAAACTAAACTCTAAGGTCTCCATTATATAGTTATCCCTCGAATATTCCTAAAAGCTCAGAGAAGGACTTTATTTAAACATACAGGCTAAAACCACCTTAGCTATTTGCAAAATAGGAATAATAAGAGAACTTATACCCATAGAGATGCTAGGAGATTGAATAAGAATATTCTCAATAATCTTTGTAAAAATTCCTTGAGTTCTTTGAAAAATAAAAGAGTACCATTTAAATTTGTGATGCTATTATGAAAGCTTGAGCTTGGGGAGCAGTAACTGTATTTAGAAGGTAGTCCTTGTGAGTTAGTCCTTGAATTCATCTTTATCATCACAGTCTAAGCACTGACAACACTTTTCCAAAGTTGTTTCTGTTTTGTGTCAAGGAGCTTTCAAAAGCAAGAAATATTAATTATATGTTTTTGGATATTTTTAAGGAAAAAAAGATTTAAATATAATGACCCAAAGGATAGATCACAGTCCACTTTATATACATTATCTACCACTGTCAAGAAGGGAGATTTTCATACAAATTTCAGGTGAAAGTATGGATAGCCAAAAACCATATTTTAACTCAGGTCTTCATATAATCTATTCTATTCATAGCACAAAAGGACAATAGTAAATCAACTGACCAGTATTTTCAGACACAAAATTTAAGGATATTCTCACAGGTCTCTGTAGCATTCTATGATTAGATAGATCATTATCATATTTGGAAAGAGTGAAGTATAAGGCCAATGAGAGAGCAGGTTTGCTGATACAAATGAGAGTTCATTGTAACTCTGAAAAACAAGGGAGCGAGAGCTGTTAAAGTCTAAAAATAAAACCTAATAAGTAATAAAAGAATACACATCCCTAAGATAGTCTTTGTGAAATGTAGGACTAGTCAATCAATTTTGGCTTTCTAAAAATATAAACACTTAAAATAAAAATTTTAGTTAAATTTCACTGATACACACGAGAGTTTTATAATTACGACCCCAGGCATATATACAAAAAGCAGTGTTTCTGAGTCATTGGGCACTTGTTTTTCAAAGCCTAGTTTTTAACTTAACTTTTATAGGAATTCTCAGGTTATTATCCTCACTGTTTCATCAACCTCATTTCTGAATGTGAAATTTTAATGTGTAAGAAACTCATTCTCCTGTACCAATTCCCCACATTTTCTCCCAATACTTATTCCTCTACTCTTATCTTAGTATTTACTTATATTGACATTTGGTAGACTATATTTTAATTGATATCATGGGTCTAATAAACCAATAAATACTGTTCCTAACATATTATGAAAACTAAAGGCTCTAACTTTGAACAACATCGCCAAGCAGGAAAACATGATAACTCAGAAGTTTTTAGAAACACCTCTCAGTACTTCCAAATTTCCATAATTTCCAGTGGTGTAAATAGCCTTTCAGTGGAAACTGATATTATAATGCTACTTCTCAGCAGTAGCTCTAGACTAATGATGTGAGAAAGACATAGAGTATGCAGAAACTGCTTGAAGTCACTTTGGGATAAAATAGAAAAAGACCAAATAATAGAAGTCTTCTATTATGGACTTTGAAATACCTTTCAAAAGTATTCTGATACTTTCACTGCTTCTTTACAGATATTTTAAAATTATATATGAATTATTATTTAGAAGTGTGTATAGCAAACAAATATATATGGAATCATACTTCCTATTCTTAATATCAAAGGTGCATTTCCAAAAATATATTTCTATCTTCCAAAGCTGCTGGTCTGAATATACAATTAAAAACAAATTAGGCCAAAAAATTGTAAATATGTTCATTGACAGATGTTAACAAGACATTGTTAACTATTAGACTACAGTACTGTTAACTAGACATTTTGTGACGATCAAATCATTATGTTGTACAACTGTAACTAATGTAATTTGTCAATTATACCTCAATAAAAAATAAAACAGAAGGCAAGTAAAAAATAAAACAAAAACACAATTTAGGAAACTAAAGGTTTACCTCATGAAACACTCTAATTTTGCCAGCAGAAAAACTAGCAACTTTGAACAGAACTGTAAATTATTTATTTACCATTTGACTATTCACTTTAACATATGAGTAACCTTCAATATCACTGTCAGTTCATATATACTCCATTACCTATCCTGCCCTACTATATCTCCTTATCCTGCTTCATTTAACTTCATATCAACATATATTGCATTACATATATTTATTTTCTGTATCCCTCCAATAGAATCAAGGTTTAAGAAAGCAGGCAATTTGTTGATAATTACTGTGTGTATCATGGTGCCCTGGGAATAACAATATTTGAATGAGTGAATAGATTCTTTGGTGGAAGCAATTCATTCAGAAGTCAGTATTAGAATTATTTCATATTATATTACTTTTGTACAAAAATGATGGGCTCTTTATTTTAAACGTTAATTTTTTATGTAAAACTGTTATTTACTGCTAACTTTGAAGATTCTTTTCCCTTTCCAAGTCATCAAAGGCAATGCTGAAATAATAGGTATGACCCAAATAAAACAGATGGCCAAGCAGCACACACACCTTGCCACCTGGAGTGGCATTCACTGGAGGAAACTTATGGACACAGGATCAGTAGCAGTTAACCCACTCTCGACCATAACAATCTGGCAAATCAAAATAGAACTCTGGGAGAGTGATCTCAAACATTGAGATATATGCATCTTAAGTGACATGATTGGGAAACATTGGTTTTTCTTGCTGTTGAGAGCATGGGTAAGAATGCAAGAGAAATATGGCCTGATAGAAACTTGGTTTTCCCCCATTCTTCCTACTCAGTCTGTGATTGGCAATAGCACCACTCTTGTGTTGTGATCAGGGGTTGGTGCCTTGCAGATATTCTGACAAGATAGTGGTAGAATTTGATACATCTCCTTATCTCCTGGCAAAATTAGAGATAAAGTGTAGAGTAGAGGTACCAACATTCGTGTGTCATGGTTGTCAAGGACTAGATGGTTGCCTTGGTGCTTTTTAAGCGACTTGCTCCTTTCCTACAGAGGATGAATTTTAGAGAAACTAATCCTTATCACTCAGTAAAACATAAAATCAGTAGATATTACTACCCAGGACACAGATAATGCAGGTTGTGAAAGATAGATGAGATTTGAAATAAAGGGAGTCAGAAAATAGAATATGGGAATTTTTTTCCAAATATTACAGTCTATGTATGAAAGAAACTTTATAGATTTTTTTTCCAAACCTGCATAAGTCTTAACAATTTTCATTAAATGATTAATAATGTGTTGCGAGGATGAAAAATACTTTTCTAATTTACTACTAATAAAAAATTTTTTTTGATCATCCATGTTAGAGGAAAATATAAGTTATGTGTCTCTTTTCTCTATAGATAATATAATATCAAATAACATTTTGTCAAAATAGTAAAAAAAGTATTTTAGAGATCTAGAAAGCTATTAAATAATCCATATATCTTACTTTTATGGATTTTGTGAGGTTTGTGGTATTTGTTACCTTTTTACCATTTGTAATTTATGTCACTTCATTGTAAACATTCATATTTATATATACTTTTGTAATTTAAATTCTGTATTTATTTTTCTTAAAGAGAACCTCCTCAAAACTGGTTTTCCCTGTAATTAAAGAGTTTTAAAAATAATGATTTCAGTAACTCTATAGCTAAAATTGTTTCCAATTTGCATTTAACAAAACTTCTCTTTGTTAACATGAGTCAAATATCAGTAAACAAAACCAAATGGACACATTATATTTTATTCAATAACTTTTTAATTTCTCTGTTTCCCAACAGAATGCAATATCTCTTAGTGCACAGTCACCTTGAAATTGAACCTGTAGTTTCCTATTCCATCTAAGATAAGGAATAGGGGTGTCATATATATCACCTTCAACCTGCCTTAGCCTAAGGGATAAAGGTTATATTCTCTTGGAAATGAAAATGTCAAATATCAAAGTTAGGTTTAATTATCTCTGAAAAGAGATTTTGATAAATGGGCAATCTATAGTAGTTAAATTCACATAATAGAATTATAAACAGTTCTGGTTTTTAAGTCATCACTGAAAAGGCATATAATACTGTATAAATTTCAGAAGAATAACATAGAAAAACAATACATGGAATTCATTAATATGGAAGCAATTTATTCAGAGAATCATCATTTAAAATACATGGACATGTCTTTCCTTCTTTAATATATACTTTCGGTTGAAAATGTAAGTATAAAAATGACTGACTACACAACAATTTGAATTTGAGATTAACAGCAAACTGTCAGTCATTATTTATCTAAGAATTCTATGACAAACTGTAATCATTTTTTCTGTTTTAATATTGAGTTAAGATTTTAGGATATTAATGGATTGCTAGTTCACTTAAATCAGGGCTCTCCTTTGCTTCCTCTAACGGAGTCCCAGAAAATAAGGAGGTAGCGTCTGATGTCTGTGGGTACTCAATAACTTAGTTCCTTTGCTTTATTTACCTTCCCAAAACATTGCATATTTATAGTGTCATCTTTCAATTAAGAGAGTTGTTTTAATACTCAGGAATCACTATATATTCAGATTAGCAAAAAAATTACCAAAAGAGGAGGATACCCTCATAGGGTCCCTGAGTATTTCAACATTTGAGGAAAATAAATAGAATGAATAGGGATGTAGGAAATTTTCACCTCATGGATGCCACTGGAACAGTGTGCATTACTTACAGTACCTGTAGTCTCGAACATCTCCCTGCCTAAGATTAGCTATAATTATGACTGTACTGTTAAACCTGGTTTTTGTTGTTGTTTTCTTCCTTGATTTAATTGCTTAAACAACTGTGGAATTTTGAAATTCTTGTGGGGAATGGCTAAAGAAGAAACCTTGTATTACTTACCATCTCAAACAGTTCAATTCAATAAATACGTTATTGAACACATACTATACTTTTAGATGTGCAGTGAAGATTAAGAAAAAACATTGAGTGGCATCTCTAGAAGTTTTGACTGTAGCCAAGAAAGTGAAGTATATCTTTATTATTAATAAACTACATACAATATTAAAATATTAACACCCAATACTAATAATATGAGCATGCACAATATTCATAATGTGGTTAGCATCTGGGTAGATGACAACAACACTTTGAGTTATTGGAAAAAATCAACCTGAGATGGGGATAAAATAAAAAGAAACAAAAAAGTAAAGAAGTGAACAAACAGTTGAGACAATATTATGTGCTTCATCTCTTCTGGCTTAATGTTATCTTCTAAATTATTATTATACATTTAAATATATATATATATCATTTACATATATCCATCTCTGAAATGCCCCTTTTCAAAATGCACATTCAAACATTTAAATGCACTTGCAGGGAAATTAACTAAGATTAAATATTGCTGATTTCCAGTTGCAACTTTCCAGTGGAATAACTAAAGAAATCACTTGAGTTGATTAGGATACCTATAAATAATATGCATAAAATGTATTTAAAAACTATTTAAACACAGTGCAGCTTATATAAGGTGAGAAAAACATAAATTTCCTGGAAAACATTTCGACGCATTGATCACATATACTAACCTAGGAATGCTAAAGACCAATAGAGTTTTCTAAATGCACACCAGATATTTAATTAAGAATGACAGCTTCATGTCTTTCTTACTTCACAAGTTAATGAGCAATAAGACAATTTACTCTATTTTAAAGCACATTTATTACCTGAATTTCAAGTAAAGCTGGAATAAAGAAGACTATTTAAATTTGTTACTTGTTAAAATATTTACTGTTTTTTTTTTCTTATGGCACACAAAAAATCTTATTTCCCCAAGCAGCATTACTTTATGAAATCAGACAACTTAATATTAAGACAGATTCCTTTTGGATTCCTCAAGCTACTAACTGGAACTAATTATTTACCAAAGATCAGAAGAGTATTAGTTACTTGGCAAAAATGGCTAAACTAGAGGATTTCAGTCTTCAGAGATGTCCTGGGAATTAAACCCATGAGAGCATTCCAAGAGCTTCAGTAAGATGATTCTCTATCAGAAAACAACCTTAGGCATTGAGTATATCAATAATTGCTAACACAAAGTATTCAAGTAAAAATTTTCTATGATGGTATTTCTCAAACTGGTCTACAGAGGAGCAGGCTACTTTCACATTTACAAATTAACTTTCCTACAAACTATTAATCTTACATGTTCATTTTATTTAGAAAAGACTTATGTATAACTTATCTCAGACCCTTTAAATAAGTCATCTATTGCCCTAGAAATAAGGCTGGACTAACTCCTTGGGCATCTCAATTGACCATGATCCTGGAGATTTGGAGGAGTACCATCCTGAATTTTACAGAAAACATACTGTCTTTTCTTCAGTGAGTGTTTGTTGTTCTCCATATTTATTATTGTTGCTCTCCATATTTATTATTGGTGAAAATGTCTATCTCAAATATATCCCACAAAATTCTGTTTTACTTTAGTAATATGATAATTTAAGACATAAAACTTTTAAAGTAATTTTTATAGTTTGAAATAATTTTCCAGAATTTCATTAATATCAGAAAATTTTCAATCACAAAGAAGGGAAAATTATATATCAAAAATTTACAATCACTACAGTAATGACAGAAAACTCTAACTCAATTACCACAGATAAAGAGTTTGTAAACTTTTTAAAAGGGTCAAAGGTATTTCAGAGTATTATTTTAGTATAAGGTCAATACACAGTTATGGATTTTCTATTTCCAAGAATATGTGTATTTGAATAAATATTTTCAAATTTAAATAACTGTTCCCATGTGAGTGAGTGATAACTGAATTTGTATTTTACTCAAAAACTCAATAAGGGAGGGAGATATAGAAAAAGAAAACAAAAATATGGTAAATCAAAAAAAAATTTCTGAAACAATATTTCATTTATGTCTCAACCTATTGGTTTGATTTCTCCTTGTAAATTATTTTTATTATTTTATTAATTAAATATACTCCTCTACAAAATATGCATCTAATATATTCATCTATAAAACATTAATTTTCCAAATGTAATCTTAAATACTTTGCAGGGAAATTTACTGGACTAAGATTTAATACTGGTATATTCTAGTTCAGTTTTTCAGTTGAAAGACTAAATGAGACACTGGACATGTATCTATTTAGAAAATTCAATAAAATGTCTTATGCAACCATGTAAAATTAGGAACCAGCTACATAGCAACAAAAATATTCCTAAATATTTCATATATATATATATATATATATATATATATATATATGTATATATATATATATTTTTTCATATATATATTTATTAGTACTTGGATCCTAAAACACTTTGAATCTGTAAGCATCCTTCCTAACCTCCAAGTAAATTATGAAGCCCAGGGGAAGGAATATCCAGCAGATGGCTATGTAAACACAGCACTCAGATAGTTGAGTAGTTCCTTTACATTGCCATCTGCCATGTAATCCTCTCAGAGATTGAAATCTTTCAACTATAAAATGTTCTGCCAAGATTTCACAGTGCCTATCAACCCAACTAACAGGTAAGAAGAATTCAGCAATGGATGAAAAGTCTCTAAAACCTTTCTTACTATAACTTTTCAGGAAAAATTATTAATATATTTAAAATTAATTAAATGTGTCACTATGTCAAGCTTTAGTAGAACAACTACATTTACATTTACATAGCCATCTGCTAGTATTTGCATAGTCATACTTCCTGGGTTGCAAAAGCTTACTGCACAAATATCACAGTGTTTCTCAGTACAGTGGCAAACCTGTCAATCTGTTCTGGTCTCTAAATATCCAGAAAACAAAGGTAGAGGAGAGGAGAAATCAACTTATAGTTGTCTCAATTTACCAGAAGTGATCGACAATTCCAGTCAATGGTAAAACAACATTTTAAATCCCTTATTACACAGACATTTTATTAATTTAAGACACTAAAACTGTTCTTAATATTTGTTTCTACAGCTTTTTAAATGGAGAAAAAAAGCACATTTCTTTTAGTGTGAATTAAGTATTAAGAAAAATTGATAATGATTGTTATGAAAAAGTGTTTTTGATATCTATTGTACCATCTACTCAATATACATGTAATTCTGTTTCCCTATAATGCAAGTATAAGTGTAAACATATGTCTTAATTTACTCTGTGGAACTAATCCAGTATATGATTTTGACTGTTCTAAAATTGCAAACTCCTAAACAACAGCACTATATTTAAATGTGTGTGTGTGTGTGTGTGTGTGTGTAAAATGCAAACACTGCCCAATAATCGTTTAATATTTATTTCCTGGGAACATAAATGATATAAGGATAAAGAAGGATTTGTAATGGAAATGAGAAAATAGTTTCAACTAGTGCAATGTAGCTGAAGAAGTATTTATAAGTAAATTTAGAGCTTTGATTCCAATATTTAAAATACAAGATTTCCAGTAAAAAATCAATGTAAAAAGGTGAAATAAAATAGCATGTTAAAATAAAAGAAGGTAGGAGGAAGAAAAGGAAAGTAAACCTATAAGAAAAATCTCAGAAATTAAAAAGTTTGTTCTTAAAAAAATTAATAAAATAATAAACCCCCAGAAGATTGTTCAAGATAAAAAAAAGAAAGAAAACACAGGCTATCAATATCAGGAATGAAAAAAGAACCATCGAAACAGTCTCATGTTAAAAAGATGGTAAGAATATCTGATAAGCAACTCTGTCCAATAAATTTCACATTTTACATGAAAAGAACTAAGTCCTTAAAATTCCAACTTACCAAAGTAGCACGTAAATAAATAGAAAAACTGAATTGTTACATATCTTTTATAAAAAATTTTATCTACATCTAAAAACTTTCTGCAAAGCAATTACAGGCACAGAAGGGTCAATTTTTCCTTAACCTTTGAGGACTAAATGTTATCAATTTTATACAATCTCTTCTAGATAATAAATAAAAACAGTTTCTACTTTATCTTATGAGACCACGCAAAATTCAGGCCTCATAAATCAAACTTGAAAAAGGACATCACAAAAAAATAAAAGTATAGGGCAATATCTTCCATAAACTAGTCATAAATGTTCACAACAAAATATTTAAAAATTAAATCCAGACATGTAGAATAATAATAAAAATGAATCAAGGTAATTAATCCCATCAATAGATAAATGAAAAAAAAAATGCACATATCAATAGGCAGATAAACTGCTGACCAAAGTAAATACTTGTTCATAAAGAAAATGTAAGAATAGAGTGGTACATCCTTAATTTAATAAAGAGAATAAATATAAAAGTAGCTTATAGCAAATATCATACTTAGTTGTGAAATACTGAACATTATCCCCCAGAGTTCATGAACAAGAAAAGACGTTGCTTATTATTTCTATTCAAATTATACTGAATGCCATAAAGGAAGAAGAAAAACACATATAAAAACTGAAAAAGAAGAATGAGTATTTAAGCTTCCATTACAAATGAAATGATTTTGTAATAAAATAATTCAATAGAATCTACAAACTTTTAAAATTAATGTCAATTTAGCTAAGTCACTGAGCAATATACAAAAATATTTGCCTTTCTTTATATTGAGCTAACAATTAGAAATGTATCATTAATTTATAAAACTAACAAAAATGTGCTAGATCTCTACATTAAAACTACAAAGTATTGGAGAAAAATTAAAGAAGGCCTACAGAAATGGAGAGATATTGGATTTATATATTTATGCACTGGAAGATTAAAAATCTCTATTAATCAGGGTTCTCCAGAGAAATAGAAAAATAAGATATATGAATTTATATATGATACATAATATGTATATTTGTATATGTTATACATAATTTGAGAGAGAGAGAGATTTTAAGGAACTGACTCACATGATTATGGGAATTGGCAAGTCTGAAATCTGCAGAGCAGTTTGGCAGGCTAGAGATCCAAGAAGAGATGATGTCGCATCTCAAGTCTGATGGCAGTCTGGAGGGAGAATTTCCTCTTATAAGATTTGATTAGGAGTGTCCAATGGTGATATTTTGCATTTTTCTATTGCACATGACATCATGGACTATCAGTACTCTCCTTAATAGTGGAAATAGAGTCATTACTGCATTTAAGTCTAAACAGATTAGAGAACAATTCCAGGGACACAGAATCAATTCAGAAAACTCATCCTAAGATTCTGTTCCTCTAGTACCACTCTCAGTAACAAGATGTCAACTCACCTCAGATTGCTACGCAGAGTTAATATAAGTCCAGGTAGAATCTCAGAATGTTTTTTAGAAATAAGTTGATCCTAAAATTAATGTGGAAAATATAAAAGACCCATAAAAGCCTAACAGTCATAAAGAAAAACAAATTTGAGAACTCATGGTATCAGATATCAATACATAATATAAAGATACAGCAATTAAGACAATATGGTTTTGGCATAAGATAAAGAAACATGTATACAGTGTGTACTCTGGATGTGAGTTTCGATTGGTTATTAATATTACACATACCTTCTCCCAGTGCCCTGCTTATAGTTTCACACTCTAAATGTATCTTTTGATGAACAGAACTCCAGAATTGTAATATAGGTCAATGAATCAATAGTGATTTTTGTGTCTTGTTGAAGGCACAAGTCATAAAGATATTATTCTTTCTTTTCTTTCTCTAGCTTTATTATCTCAACATTTATATTAGATTTATCAATAATCTCAAACTACTTATTTACATTTGTAGTTTAATGTAGGGGTCAGGTTTTTTTGTTTTTGCTTTTAACTTGCTTTTGTCTAAGTAATACAGAACCCATGTATTTCAAAAGCAATAATTTTTCACTGAATTGCAGCGGTATCTGTGCCACGAACTGGGCAATATTAACGAACAGACTTGACTTTAGGTTGTGTTGACAGATAGAAGCCTAAATAAGGGGTCTTGAATCGTAGGATACCAGCAAACAATGGAAATGTTGACTTCTGAGGAATATTGATGAATTAGTTTTAGAAGAGTCAGTGGATACATCGCGTGACTTTAGGGTAAAAGACTAGATGAGGATTGAAGAGGTTGTTTTATTCAGTTCGTCTTCGATTACTCACCTTTATATCTGTCTTACTTTTCATGATTTCTTTCTTAAGACTCTGTACTCAGTCTCCCTATGACTCTGCTTTCATTTCCACTGCAAATACTCCAGGGACATATCTGGATTATAATGCCTTCCTCTCTAGGTTGCAGCCCAAGACTCTCTTTTAGTGTGGATATTGAATTATTGAAAATCGTTGTATTGATATAAATTTCTTACTCTGAGCTTTTGAAAACATAATTCCTTTTCGCTATTATTTCAATAGAATTGTTTTAGAGAGTAGAAGTTTTAAAAAAATATGACATTTAACTTGAACCACATATTTTAACTTGAACCAAAGAATTACTAAAAGGAAATGAATAATCATGTGTATGAATCAGTTTTCCTTGATATATTGCATGGTAAACATACTTGAACTATTTGAGATTTGAAAACCAGACGTTGATAGCATATGTGATGCATATAACATTTCTGACAAAGGTGAAGCAGAAACTACTTTAAATGTATAGACCTAGAAGCGTAGCAATACACATATTTGATGACGACCTTGTAATTAAGTTGAAATAATATCAAGATTTATTTGCTTATTTATCTCAACTTTTTGGAATATCAGAATTAGAATATTCACAGTAGAAAATTTCAAAAATATATTTGACCATATCTAAATTATTTTAAAAATTAGTTTTATTAATTAAAATTCCAATGCAATTTATAAATGTTTATATATTTATAAACAAATGTTTTTTTTCTCTGTTTCACTGTAATTAATAATACTTTACTAAGAGAGCTTGAGAAAAATTTGGCTTTTGAAACGCTTTATTATGGCATACTTTTTATTCATTAAAGTTTTTTTTAGAGCAGTTTTAGGTTTACAACAAAATTGAGAGGGAGGGATAGAAATTTCCCATATACTCCCTGCTCCTGCACATATATAACCTCCCTTACTATCAGCATCACTCACCAGAATTAGTAGATTATTTTTTCGGCAAGGATGAACCTACATTGACACATCATAATCACTCAAAGCTCATAGTTTACCTTAGGTTAACTTCTGGTGTTGTACATGCTATGGGTTTGGACAAATGTATAATGACATATATCCATCATTATAATAACATAAAGAGTATTTTCACTGCCCTAAAAATCCTGTATGCTCTGCTGATTTATCTCTCCCCTCCCCTGAAATATCTTTAAAAGTCCCTTTAAATTAAAGTCTTCTTTAATTATTGTCTTCATTTTCCTTATTGAAACGACTTTGTTTAAATGAGCTCTACTACAACTAATAAGGGCTAAAACAATCAAATGCTTTGCTCTTTATCCTGAAAATGTGCATGCAACTTTTACACTATGAGTTCAAATAATCCTCAGATAGGCTACACATTTTACTTAATATTTATTAGAACACTTTGACCTACTGTTTACTTTTCCTTATTTATTTGTATAAACATTTTTGCTGCATTAGTATAAATTTTAAAATTTTGTAATCATTACAAATCCTATTTCATTTATTTTTTTTCTTAAAATTAGAACACTAGGAGTGTAAAGGAATTTTCAAAATTTTGTTTTTTAGGAAAAATAAAGATTCTAATTAAACTTAAGAAAAATATGATTTTGGAATGCATATATTAGATATTTATTTTTTGCTAAACATATTATAATGAAATTATAAAAAAAGTTTTAGAATAAAAAGCTAATGTTCAGCATTATACCCAAATTACAATTGAAGATAAACAAAAAGAAAATATCAAATGCCCATAAAACCAGCTGAAATAACAATGTCACAATAAAATTTGAAAAAACATATGCTCTGGAGGAAGCTAAAAGAGATTATTATAATTGAGTTAGGAAAAATTATAGGAGATGACAAACTGTGATTAAACAGATAATGAGCGTTTGGAAAGGGATTTCATAGAAGAGGAAAATGGGAAGGTATAAACATTTTAGAAAAATGAAGAACAAAAAGAGAAAAAATGAGTTTGACCTAGGTCACAATGGAAGTTAAAACTGGATCAATATTATGTAGCCATCTAGAATGGGGATTGAGTTGTTCATGGTCCAACTTTTAAAACTTCAAATAAATTCAGTGAGCAATGCAGTACTGGTACATACATTTCAGTGAAGAAAGAATATAATCAGAAATCTATGTTAAAACGAAAAGGTAGCAGTATTGAGAATAAAAGATTGGAGTATGGAGAGAAAAGACATCAGGAAAATAGTAAGAGGCTATATTATCCCTATTCTGGTAAGACATAGGAAATCTAAATCAGAGGTGACAAAGAGAATGGATTGAGTTAATTGATCTGTTTGAAAAATATTGCTTATGAAGGAATAAAAATTTTAAAACTGTGTGAAAGTAGATAATGAGCAAAAAATATGAGTCAAAAGTGTCTCCTACATTTTGAGCCTTTCTGATCAGGATAATGGCTGTATATTTTCTAGGGAGTCTAATTAGACATTTTCCCAGTTGAAGTAGGCAAAATTGTTATTATCCCACACTGCTTAGTTATTTTAATTATTATTAAATTAGTTATTTAATTATTCTCTGAATAGTGAACTAAAAAGTGAATATAAAAATGCATGAAATATCTATATCATTTTCCACATATGATTGTAAAAAACAGAATTAATAACAAGGTAACATGGAAAACCTGATTATAAAGATAACAAAAATAAGTTCTCACTTTATTCTAACAATCAAAATAAATCTTATGATTAAACATTTAATTGTAATATAAAATTAAGCTCCAAACTATTACAGAAAAATAAATAAATAAATAAATAAAAGGAATGACATTTGACATATGATACATCAACATTCACATGGAAGTATTTTTAAAGAAAAAAATAGGTAAACCAATCAGATCTTTTCTTCATGTTACACATCAGTAAACCTGAACTTTTTTTGAATTGGTATATGAGTTTTGTACATTTAATGCCATGGGATACATAACAAAGAAGAATAACAATTATGAATAGATGAAACTGCATATAGTTTGTTTCTAAATATTGAAAATATAATTAAAATACATCCATTAAAATAAAAAAATTATTTTAATCAAATTAAGATAAAAGGTTGATATTTTTAATACAATGGGTGCATACAACTAAATTAGAAAAAGCATTTCAGCAAAAGACATGAACAGCCTATTCACTAAGAAAACAATGCAGGGAGATAGAGAAGATGGCAGAAGAGTAAGACACGGAGATCACCCTCCTCTCCACAGATACACCAGAAATACATTGCATGTGGAAAAACTCCTACAGAACACCTACTGAACGCTGGCAGAAGACCTCAGACCTCCCAAAAGGCAAGAAACTCCCCATGTACCAGGGTAGAGCAAAAGAAAAAAGAATTAACAGAGACAAAAGAATAGGGACAGGACCAGCACCACTGGGAGGAAGCTGTGAAGGAGGAAAGGTTTCCACACACTAGGAAGCCCCTTTGTGGGCGGAGACTGCGGGTGGCAGAGGGGCGAAGCTTCGGAGTCACGGAGGAGAGCAGAGCAACAGGGGTGTGGAGGGCAAAGCGGAGAGATTCCCACACAGAGGATCAGTGCTGACCAGCACTCACCAGCCCAAGAAGCTTGTCGGCTCACTGGGCAGGGTGGGTGGAGCTGGGAGCTGAAGCTCAGGCTTCAGTTGGAGCTGGAGCGCAGGGAGAAGACTGCGGTTGGCAGCATAAACACAGCCTGCAGGGGGTTAGTGCACCAAGGCTAGCAGGGAGGGAGTCCAGGGAAAAGTCTGGACCTGCCAAAGAGGCAAGAGACTTTTTCTTCCTTCTTTGTTTCCTGGTGCACAAGGAGAGGGGATTAAGAGCGCTGCTTAAAGGAGCTCTAGAGACGAGACGGGTGCGAGCCACGGCTATCAGTGCAGACCCCAGAGACAGGCCTGAGACGCTAAGGCTGCTGCTGCTGCCACCAAGAAGCCTGTGTGTGAGCACAAATCACTATCCACACCTCCCTTCCGGGGAGCCTGTGCAGCTCGCCACTGCCAGGGTGCTGGGATCCAGGGACAACTTCCCCAGGAATACACACAGCGTGTCTCAGGCTGGTGCAACATCCAGCTGGCCTCTACTGTCGCAGGCTCACCCCGCACTCCATGCGCTTCCCTCCTCTGGCCTGAGTGAGCCAGAGCCCTCGAGTAAGCTGCTCCTTTAACCCCTTCCTGTCTCAGCAAAGAACAGATGCCCTACGGTGACCTACACTCAGAGGGAGGCCCAAATCCAAAGCTAAGCCAAGGGAGCTGTAGGAACAAAGAAGAGAAAGGGAAATCTCTCCCAGCAGCCTCAGGAGCAGCGGATTAAATCCCCACAATCAACTTGATGTACCCTACATCTGTGGAATACATGAATAGACAATGAATCATCCCACATTGAGGAGGTGGATTTTGAGAGCAAGATTTATTATGTTTTTCCTTTTTCCACTTTTAGTGAGTGTGTATGTGCATTCTTCTTTGTGAGATATTGTCTGTATAGCTGTGCTTTCACCATTTGTCCTAGGGTTCTATCTGTAAGTTTTTTGTTTGTTTGTTTGGATTTTTTGTTTTAACTTAAAAAAAAATTATCTTAATAATAATTTTTTAATTTAATAACTTTATTTTATTTTATCTTACTTTATTCTATTTTATCCTTTTTCTTTCTTCCTTTCTTTCTTCCTTCTTATTCCTTTCACTCCTTCCCTCCTTTCCTCTTTTCTTTCCTTCTTTCTTTCTTTTGTTCTTTCTTTCTTTCTTTCTACTTTTTCTCCCTTTTATTCTGAGCTGTGTGGATGAAAGGATCTTGGTGCTGCAGCCAGGAGTCAGTGCTGTGCCTCTGAAGTGGGAGAACCAACTTCAGGACACTGGTCCACAAGAGACCTCCCAACCCCACATAATATCAAATGGCAAAAATCTCCCAGAGAAATCCGTCTCAACACCAGCACCCAGCTTCACTCAAAGACCTGAATGCTACAGTGCTGGACACCCTATGCCAAGCAACTAGCAAGACAGGAACACAACCCCACCCATTAGCAGAGAGGCTACCTAAAATCATAATAAGTCCACAGACACCCCAAAACACACCACCACATGTGGAACTGCCCACCAGAAAGACAAGATGAAGCCTGATCCACCAGAACACAGGCACTAGTGCCCTCCACCAGGAAGCCTACACAACCCACTGAACCAACTTTAGCCACTGGGGACAGACACCAAAAACAACGAGAACTACGAACCTGAAGCCTGCAAAAAGGAGACCCCAAACACAGTAATATAAGCAAAATGAGAAGACAGAAAAACATACAGCAGATGAAAGAGCAAGATAAAAACCCACTAGACCTAAAAAATGAAGAGGAAATAGGCAGTCTACCTGAAAAAGAATTCAGAATAATGAAAGTAAAGATCATCGAAAAATCTAAGAAATACAATTAACAAGGACCTACAAGAACTAAAGATGAAACAAGCAACGATGAACAACACAATAACTGAAATTAAAAATACTCTAGATGGGATCAATAGCAGAATAATAGAGGCAGAAGAAAGGATAAGTGACCTGGAAGATAAAATAGTGGAAATAACTACTGCAGAGCAGAATAAAGAAAAAAGAATGAAACGAACTGAGGACAGTCCCAGAGACCTCTAGGACAACATTAAATGCACCAACATTCAAATTATAGGGGTCCCAGAAGAAGAAGAGAAAAAGAAAGGGACTGAGAAAATATTTGAAGACATTATAGCTAAAAATTTTCCTAATATGGGAAAGGAAATAGTTAATCCAGTCCAGGAAGCACAGAGAATCCCATACAGGATAAATCCAAGGAGAAACACGCCAAGGCACATACTAATCAAACTATCAAAAATTAAATACAAAGAAAACATACTAAAAGCAGCAAGGGAAAAAACAACAAATAACCCACAAGGGAATCCCCATAAGATTAACATATGATCTTTCAGCAGAAACTCTTCAAGCCAGAAGGGACTGGCAAGACATATTTAAAGTGATGAAGGAGAAAAACCTGCAATCAAGATTACTCTACCCAGCTAGGATCTCATTCAGATTTGATGGAGAAATTAAAACCTTTACAGACAAGCAAAAGATGAGAGAGTTCAGCACCACCAAACCAGCTTTACAACAAATGCTAAAGGAACTTCTCTAGGCAAGAAACACAAGAGAAGGAAAAGACCTACAATAACAAATCCAAA